>JAACJT020000064.1:8669256-8680051 GCA_009936485.2 Gymnarchus niloticus | reverse complement strand
TTATTTTGTCCCACTCTTCCTGCAAACACCTCTTAAGGTGTGCAACAGTACGGGGTCATTATCACATTTTTTGTTTCAAAATTCTCCACACATTCTCTATTAGAGACAGGTCAGGACAGCAGGCAGGCCAGTCCAGTACACGTACCCTCTTCCTCCACAACCATGCCTTTGTAATGTTTGCAGAATGTGGTTTTGCGCTGTCTTCTTGAAAAATGCATGGACATCCCTGGAAAAGATGTCATCTTGAAGGCACCGTATGTTGCTCTAAAATCTCAATGTACTTTTATGCATTAATACTGCCATCACAGAAGTATAAATTACCTTTGCCAAAGGCACTGACACAACCCCATACCATGACAGACTCTGGCTTTTCGACTTGTTGCTGGTAACAGTCTGGATGGTCCTTTTCGTCTTTAGTCTAGAGCACACGGCATCTATTTCTTTCAAAAAGGATCTGGAGTACTGATTTGTCTGACCACAATACACATTTCCACTGTGTGATGGTCCATCCCAGAGGCCCCCAAGCCCATAGAAGTCAATGCTGCTTCTGGACATGGTTAACATAAGGCTTGTTTTTTGCACCGTAAAGTTTTAAGCGGCATTTCTGAACGTAACTCCGTATTGTAGTGATTGACAAAGGTTTGCCAAAGTAACCCCTTACCCATGTGGTTATATCAGCTATTGATGAATGACGGTTCTTGATGCAGTGCCGTCTGAGGGATCGGAGATCACGGGTGTTCAGATTAGGCTTGCACCCTTGCCCTTTATGCACTGAAATTTCTCCAGATTCCTTGAATAGTTCAATGATATTATGCACTGTAGAGGGAGAAATATGCAAATCCCTTCCAATCTTTCTCTGAGGAACATTGTTTTAAAACATTTCAATAATTTTCTCACACATTTGTTGACAAACAATATCCTCTGGCCATCTTTCCTCCTCAAAGAGTCAGCCTTTCATGGATACTGCTTTTGCACTAAATCATGATTACAATCACCTGTTGACATCACCTGTTTAAAATCTCATCATTGTTTAATTTTTTTTTACTTCATTACTAGCCCTAAATTACCCCCATCCCAACATTTTTTGGAATGTGTTGCAGGCCTGAAATGCAGGAATGGATATATATTAACAAATGAAATGAAGTTGACCAGACAAAACATGAAATATCTTCGGTTCATACTGTCTGCAATGAAATAAAAGTCAAAATAAGTTTAAGAATCACTGCATTTTTTTATTTGCATTTTCCATACCGTCCCAACATATTCTGATTTAGAGTTGTACTTAGCATCATCCAAGCCACTTCAGATCAGGTACTGAAAAGGAACTAAACAGAAGACTTTCGTACTCCCAACATTGCCATTCTGAACAACTAGCGGTAAATTAATAAATGTGTCATTTCTGTGAATATGGGATTTGAAAACGGGGCTGCCACATTGGATTCTGCATGTATTCACTTCTATGACCGAAGTGACATGTCTGAACAAGACACCAAGTGTATTTTCTTCCAGGGGTGTGACTCAGGCAGGTTCATAAATACATATATGACGAGCATAAAGTTATTTTAATGCAGTGAACGCTGCCACTAACACTGAATTTATAAACAAATGTACTTGTTGCCTGGAAAACAGAAAAACACAAAAGCCCATGCAGATACCTTAAAGACTCCTGCTCCGATAAACATTACGAAAGAAGCGGAGTTAACAGAGCTAAATTCCCTGCAGCTCAATTTGATCGCTTTTTATTTTAATCATACATGGAGTCATTGGTTTTTGGTGTAATGACTGAAATAATATCTGCAGGCTGGTGTTTTCTTGTTTTGTTTTTATGGACGTTTTAGTTTCTTCATATCTTCTTGCGTGGGTCAGACATTAGTACAAAGGGAACCGCAGACTGCTGGTGAGCAGGGAGAAAAGGAAAGAAGCAGATATAGATAAGTAAAACAGACAGATTACCTCGAAGAAAATAAAAATAATGTAATAATAACGACGTCCACGCTAACGTGGTGAGTCTGAACTCTTAAAAACAATCCAAATCGTTTAAACAGAGGTGTTGCATGCAATTAAGGTCTGGAATGAGTGGTCAGTGTCAAGCTGTCATGAGGAAGGCAGCTCGTTAACTTTCTCCGAAAACAGCCGACTGCACCCAGGAGAAAATACTTCAGCACGACGGGAGAGAGCCGAACCAGATCTAAAGTTAGAGTAAGCTAGTGTTCAGGGGTCCATTTCACTGATGCATTGTGGGAATCGTGAGAATAATCTCAAACTCCACTGTTTTACGCAGTACTAATTTTACAGCTGAACATCTTTGGATGCGATTAGTTGACTGCCTTTAATACCTTTAATGTCCAATTTAAATGCATATTACTTCCCTGACAACGCTAATATGTGTGGTCTTTAGGCAGTGGAAATGAAGAAAGCGTGAATATTTTCAAACGTCTTATTATAACAAGTCTAACTTGCAAGTCAATGACACTCATACAATTCATCAGCTCAAACCCATTGCAGTTACACGGTATACTAGTGCCTTTAGTTATTTGCTGTTAATTTCACGATGGCGTCATTGGTGAGTAACAATAGCACCACAAGGTAACACAGAACACAAAATAATAATCGGCTGTTTTAGAATGCCTAGAAATATTTTTTTCTGTGATCTGAATATAAAAATGACTGAAAAGTTATTACAACACCACCTCAATTTCCACCCTCAGTCGAGTCCTTTCACATCATTATAGCAACAGAATGAAATCTATCTCATTTCAAGTGAAAACACCCCCAATGTCATATTAGCTATTTTTAGATCAGTCCTGTCATCGGTTGTTATATGCAGGGCTCGTTCCCTGTTAAGTGAAAAGCTCATAAAGTCATCATTTTATTAATACTTATGAACCATATCACAGGAAGAGGAAATAGAACCCAAAAGTCACATTCAATGAGACGGATAGCCCTGTAAGTGAAGCTAGGGTCAGAAAAGCGGCACCTCTCTCACCATGCAGGTATGCCATATTGAGGCACCTCACTAGTGAAATAAGCCTGTTCGTCTCCTATTCGAAACTGTGCCGATTTATCCCTGAGGTGGTCATTGATATGCTTTTACAAAGTGACACACCTGTCATTGACGTATGGCGTGCAGCGCTTCTGCTTTTAATAGGACCATTAACTGCCGCTCGATAATCCGACAATTACTCTTAACATAAAACGGTTTGAATACGTACTCTGAAAACTGTTTTTCTCATATAAACTACAAATATGTCCTGGGTTAGGAGCCATAATAAGTGTATATACCAAGAGGTATATATTGGTAAATTCATACATAAAAATCCTTTCTATTTTAACGATGTTTAACGATTTTAACATGAGGCATTAAAACGGGAAAGCGGACAAATAAGTTTACATTAGAGATTTAAGGGTTCGACCTATTGTTCTTCTATAACTCCGAGGATTTGAAAGTGTAAGTTACTGTACACTGCTGTAAAATACATAATAAATATGATAGGGCTCACCTATAATATAGCCTAATAATTACCGGCAACATAGTTGCATTATAGCTATACAAATATAAATGTAAATATAAATATAAAGACGTGAAATCAAAGCAGTAAACATGTTGCAAGTCTAATTATAAAAACGAATTACGTATTTATATATTTTTATTATATTAAGTCTCCCGCTTGCTGCAGGCTTTAACTGTTGTGTTATTGTAGACATTAGTATAGAGCGTGCACTGGTCTTATAAGCTTACAGTGCTTTATGATGCTTAAATCCCATTACATAGAACTCACTGAAAACACTGGAAAACGTCTTCATTCACTGAGACATCGCAAACACAGAGCACGCTGTCTGGAAAACTGAGAATTTACGCTACAACACCATAACGTGCCACCTAACACCGATGAAGGTGTCCTCTGATGGCTTAAACCCCACCCTAACGGTAATGCCAGGTTATTCTGCACTCATCTGTAGCCGTGGTTAAAACTTTTTGTAAGAAAATATATAACATATATTTAATAGTAACATATAATAACAGCGCATATACGAGGCATGCAAATAACAATAATAACAACTACTACTAATTATTATTATTATTATTATTATCATCATCATCATCATCAACATCAGAAAAAGTGATAAAGAACCATGAATCTGATCAATCCCTGCACAGGAACGAAACACTGATTTGCAAAATTTTACAATATTCGAGAAACACATGAAGAATCCATCAGCTAATTCGCTGTTTAAGCGAGGAGAAAACCTCAATTACACAGCGCAGAGAAAAAACAGGTTGCAGTTTCTTTCGTACCTGAGATGTGAAAACACGCAGCATGGCTGGCTAAAAAATACTGGTTGTAATAATACCTTGCCATACTAGTAACCGAAGTATAATATCATTGGCATTATACGTTTACATTTTGAAAATATTACGTTATAAGCCTTTGAGAAAATAGCTCATTTAATAATTACAGTTTAAAAGAGGACCGTTAGGGAATACTGGTTTAAACGTATTTAAATTTACATAAGAAAAAATACCTGGAGGCGTTGATTCACGGCACACGAAATTACAGGTATACACATTTACACAATTAACTATAAACGACTAATAAGTAAAAAAAAAAAAAATACACAAACCTAACCATATGGTTCTGTGCTTCGGTGTCTACCACCATGCAAACTCGACTTGGATTTGTTTGCCAGTTCTTTACAGATTATTAAAGTTAAATAATTAACATGATCAGTAGTTATCTTTTTAAAACATTCAAATTTCTCGACGCAGACAAACGCGATTAATACACATGCAATAATCAATAAATCAGTTATTATAGAAGGTCATTTGTTTCTTTCAAACTGAAAAATCAGTCAAGCACTCTAAAGGAAAAAAAAGGAAAATATTCTCCCTGTAAATAACATGTTTTTTATAATGTGACAAAGTTAACGGAGGCGATTAGAAAATTGGAACTTTCAACAGGCGGCAGCATTGAGTTTCGTTGGAAAAGGATATACCATTTTCAGTTGGAAGTGGGGACGTTATACCGAAGCAGGTTTATTAACTTTTTGCTGTTTATATTTAGATATCAAGCTAAATAATTCATGAGCAATGTCAACGAATGAAAACATTTAAACTGCGAACCGTAAAGAATACAGACCGAATAATATAACGATGCAGCATCTTCTAATAAAAGAATTTGCAAATACGTGGCTGGATCACTTATATATACATCTGTCCTAACGGGACTGTCAATGTCATATGTCGGACTGGATGCAAATCCATAAGTAAAAATGAATGAAAAATACATAACCGCACACAACTTACCAAAGCTGGTCGCTCGCGGGCGCTACTAGTATGCTTATATAAGATATGGCGTATTTGGACGAATGGTTTAGTATTTTAAGAGGATATCTGAATGATTCGCCCGTGTCATCTCTACTGCGTTTAATCCTGATGATTCTCTGCGTTGGCATTATTGCCATCTGAGTTATTCATGATGGAAGTCTAGACAGAGACAAAACGAAATCACTGAAGGGAAACTTAGGGGGAAAATTCCCAGGGGATCCCTGCAGCCTCAATAGATAGGAGTTCTTTCGCTCCCTGGTAGCATTATTGAATATTGATCAGTCTCATTTAAACAATTGCGCGGAAATGTCGCCTTCACCCAAATCCTGACAGAGTGACTCTAGATAAGTAAATTCAGTGGACGACTCCAAATGGCATTTTTCATTTAATTATATTGTGAATGTATAGGCAAGCTCTCCGACAAAGCATACATTCAAGCGTGATTCATACAGAGGCTTTATCACCTACAATATATTCATTAAATAAACGTGATGCATTCTTAGGATTTTAACTTGTTTTTCCGGATGTACATCATGCTGCAATATCAACTCACAAAAATGATACTCTATGATTTTAAACTTGAACGATCCAAATTAAATGGAAAAAATTAGGTGGGAAATTCGCTATTTTAGCTTTAGGCTCACCAAGCGTTACGACTATTGTGCACCAACCTGTTCTGCCTGACCTCAAATACACAAAAGGAATTCCTGCGTCATGTCACAGAACAAAAGAAACACGTAATTCTTAAAAAACTTTTCCACAATATTTAACAGTCCCCTTTAATTAAAGTTCAGGTGAAGTGCAGACGTGTAATTAAAACCTATACGGCTTTTATTTTGTCTTTATGTTATCTTGGATTGCACCCAGAACTTCAAGCCACGCTGAAAATGAACTAGTAGGCCTTAACATACAGTGCGGGAAATGCCCCGTTGTCATTGTTTATTGTTGTTGTTTTTATTGTTCGGTGTATACCTGCCTTTACTGACATTGTCCTTAAAAAAGCGTCAAATACATCATGAATTCTAAAAGCCAACATACACTGATATTTATAGTCAGTATATAAAATCAATATATGAAACAGTAGATGGAAAGCAATATAATGTGAACACCGTTAGACAGTAACAAATATATTCTAGGACAAAAAGAAATTAAGGTCTGAAACGTATAGCTTTTAAAGTAAACAAAATAGTAACCTAATAATGATTAAATTGGACTTTTGGGTGGTAAGAGAATCTATGTAATTGTCATACGTAGTACAGGGACTTTTTAAATTTCAGTTAACTGACTAAAACAGTAATTTTGTAACGTTTTCCTCATAAATTAATATAAATTGAAGTATGTATTGTGCTTAACTCTGCAAGTTATTTCATTACGGTAAAATATATTATTCAGCCCAGCTAACCAAGAAAAATGAAATTCTTCAGATGGGCCACCAGAAAATGAAATATATGTATATTTACAATCGCCACATTTACCCCGTGCTTTTTAAACGACAGTAGGCATACAAACACATAAAGGACAAAACACGAACGCAAATTATTTTCATCCATCCATACATTATCCATGCATACGTACAAACATACATGCATATACAATGCACACATTCATTCATCTACCAATTGCTCATCCAGTTCGAGGTAGATTAAATTGTTTTCATTAATAACATGCACTGTTACTTTGTTAGCAAGTGAGAGATTTGACAGCTGGCGGCGTAGTGCTTAAGGAGCGGATTCATAATCAAAGACTTACCGAAAATCTGCCCTTAATGATTCAGGTTTCAAAGTCTTAGGTACAATATTCAATGTCCTCGTGACTCGAGGGTAAAATTGTAAGCGAAATTGTGCTGCATAAAATTCATTCATTCGTTATTATTTGACACAGAAATCAACCGCTGCGAAAACCAACATCTCTCAGCTAAAAGCCACATGTGATGACGGTGCCTGTGTTAACTGTATCTGGAAGTGAAACAGTCCAGCAGCATAACTGCCATTCTGTGCCTGGTTCAAGGGCTACCCTAAGCTGTGAAAATGAGGTTAACAGGTGTCGAAAGTTCTAGAAGAATAGAACGGGTAAAGTGTGAAAAGTGATGTGAAAAACGTTAAAGATCCTTACTCTCATAGTGACATCATTTCGAAAACAATGGATGATGTGGTAACAAAACGGTCTTCAAAACATTCTGAATTATCAAAGTAAAATACTCATTCAACTTCGATTTTGAAAAGATGCTCTAAAACACAGTTGTGAGCTAAATTCAATATGGATTTACAATTTATAATTGTGCGACTTTCAAGATTAAAATAACGAATTCTCTGTTTCAGCTCTTGACGATTCTGTGTCATTCACTATATTTACTCGTTTTTATCTGAGTTAATTTTTCTTTCTTAATGGAACAGAGTCTGGCAGACAAGGCTATACGTCACAAATCAACACAGGATCAACAGGGAAAACAAGTCAGGTTCATGTAACGTATAGCTGCAGCCGGAGAGGACATAGTATGCACGTGCAGCAGACCTTTCCGATTTTGATGGAAAAAGCGGCCGGATCTCTGAAGCAATTAACAAATCAACGCATTCTTCAAACTTGTTCTTACAATATGGCGATGGTTAACTTATTTCCGTTCGAGGGTCTTATTAATTTTCTCTCACTTATTACATCAGAAACCAAATCAACAATCTCTCCAAAGGATACGAATAAAAAATAAACACTCTGCTACTACAAGAACAATCTGAAAGGTGCATTTCAACATTTTTTCAGTCCGAATACAAGTTCTTTTCGCGGATTTAGTGTTTCTGCTCAAATTCTAACTGCAAGAAGAAATGGGTTTAAAATTCACTGACGTTTTATATTTGTAAACGAATACCAGTCTAATATTAAATATATTTTATGTTGTATTTTACATTTTGACACACTCTTTGCCGTAAATGTTCATCACGCGATCTTTCAAATAGTAACTGCCCTTTGATGGATAATTAGCAGTACAAGCATGCTGTCTTTCATTTGACAAGTGATTGATCAGCGTGCGTCGGGAAGTCATTTTTTAAAAAGAAAAATGCGATTGACAGTGTTAAGCTAAATCATACACTTCGCAACCATGACACATACCAAAGTCTGTGTTTTAGAAATATTGTATCATGGAACATATTAACTAGTGCAGATGAACTGAAATACGGTTTTAGATCAGATGGAGCTTTTCATACGGGAGCTCAGAAATGTACCAAGTTAGAGAATATGTGATCTTTCAAAATATCTGAAAAAGGATGATTTTTTTTTGAAAAAAGTAACAATAAGCTTAAATGAGCTTACGCATTAATAATATGTCATCATATTTAGTATATATACCGAGACAAATCTATATGAGATCAATTACAAAGCCTAATAAACAGATAATAAAGCAATCACGCTGGTTTTGGAAGAATGGCTGGACTAACAGAATGCGTAAATCAATGTTTAGAATAATTTAATAAAAAGCAAATAAAAAATCTTAAACGTTGAAAGCTACAAAAAGTCAGGAATACTTTAGACCCAGTGGTGGGCAGTGAACACCAGTAGGGAGTATTCAACTGTGTTGACTCTGTGTGGGAAATAATATGCTCATTAAGGGCTTGATAGAAAGGAAACTGGGCGCACAACACTTAGCCAACTTTTTCGATAATACAGTGACTAATCGATTTAGAATGTCGACTAAAGTCTGCAAGTGATGACTGTGCCCAGAAAACAAGGAATCAGCTCACCTTTACATGTAAAAAAAAAAAAAATCTGAAATTCTACAACACTAAGGCTAAAAATTCTCTCATGAGCAAGGAAGTATGACGGGGTGTGTAATGACACATAGTAAAGCCAAGCCTAAATTCACGTACATCTCCGGGAGTTCTCTTATACCTGGTTCTGAAAATGGAACCAATATACAAAAATTCGATAACACATCTTTGTTCAGAAATCGGCGTAGATAGCTGGATCTGTTCTGGACTTTTTCTGTCCTCGGTATCACTATCAAATTACCGTATTTTATTGTCTGTGAAAAGTTTGACTTGCACTCAAAGCTCAGACAGAACAGCTTATATCGTTTCGTTTACTTATTCAATGACATTAGGGATACGTATAACAAAGAAAAAAAATACTCATATTATTAGTTTGATAAACATAAAAAAGATATTGCAGGTATTTTCAATCGTAGCCAAAATACTGAACATAAAATCACCTAAAGTACAGTACTTGGTAATGTGAGCCCACCCAGAAAAGTTCCATCGCCCTCTTAAAAGTAAGTTATTAATCCCATGTATTCTACGGAGACGTGTAGTAAATAGCTCTTCGTTTGGTAACTTCACTTATTAAATAATAACATACCTGTTTATAGTTTTAACTGTATACATTGGGATGTTGGGATATCATGTTTTGCAAGTAATAAAAAGCAGCTAACCTGCGTGTTAGGTTTATTTGCAAGACAGAAAAATAATTTTCCCCTTCAGACTCAAATGAAAACAATGCAAATAGAACTGTGACTAAAGTAGGGCAAGTCTAATTATTACAGTTACACAATAGCTAAATGGGTCTACAATTGCTTTGCCTTAGACGGAAGAACTATTTTCCCCGGCATTTCATAAATAACCAAATCATAATAAATATTAGCAGAGGCACGTTCCGCCTGATTACGTCAAAATTAATATCATGCATTTTGTGACTGCTGCACATGAAACCAAAGGAAAAAAACAATACAATTAAACAATGACCTTATAACTTTTTTACGTAGGCTCCTCACATTGGGGTGTTGAATGTCACTGCTTTATCAATTTTAGATGGCTCACATTTCTGTTTTGAATTTATACCAAATAATGTAAAATCCAATAAGAATTAATCGAAACAGTTACATGCCCTATGAAACAATGCTCTTGTTTCAAACATACCAAGAGTTAAATATTGTCTCACTCAGCATTTTTGCCCTTCTCCGCTGTCATCGTTTTGAAATACGCTAATGTAATATGAGGCTACGTGTGCAACGTACTTAATTACAATTCAGACGGTTGGAAATGAAAGATTTGTTGCCTGTTTATTTTAAATTAGCCTATATATGGAGTTTACAGTTGTATTGTCTAGGGGCACGGTACGCTAACAAAACAACTTAAAAGTCATATAAATGACCTAGCCCTCTTTGGACTGAAAATAAAGCCGTTTTGCTAACCGGGGTGACCAAAGGCTGGGGCGTATTAAATTAGTCCTGTTTTATCTGTGGACCCTTAACTGGCTGCGTGGTATACAACAGCGTGTAAAACAGGACTGCAAAAAGCTCGATTAAAGGTTCTATAGCACAATCCCGCTTTTGAGAACAGCGCCATTCAGATGGGATTTATCTCCGCCAGGACGATCAGTAGGATTAAAGAGTAATTAAAACCAATAAATGATCTTCTCCTCGCATTCTTCAAAGCGTCCACTCTGGCGAGGAGAAGGCCAGGGCGCTTCATTTGCATCTTCAAA
>JAACJT020000064.1:8635830-8650791 GCA_009936485.2 Gymnarchus niloticus | reverse complement strand
GGGGTAAAATAAAACAAATTTACAAGCTATATTGCTGTCTTGTCTTAATTGTGACAGAGTATAGCAGAATGAGTGATTAAAAAATAATATATATGCAAAAAACAGGCCATACACCACTCAACTGCAATGTCAGTACAGGCCTGTTAGCAGAGCGCAAAATACAAATTAGAAAGAATTAAAAATACTTGCAATTACAATATACAAGGCATAGGCAATATATTTCAGAATGATGGATTTAGACAACATACAAAGAGCAGGTTTGCAACTCAGTTTGTCTATAGTAACAGTAATTAAAACAAATGTGTCATCCTCAGGTAATGACTTACATTTTCACAATGTTTTTCATTAAAAGAAATTTAAATCTCATAAAGGATCGTGATGTATAGGCATGAAGGATACTGCAGCAATGCTTGGTAAAAAAGAAAAAAAAGTAATACGTTTCTTGTCCATAGAATAAACTACTTGAAATTGTTCTTTAAAAAGCATATTTGGAAAAGTGTTTGCCGATTTTGGACTGATTGAAAAAATGTACGTTTCCATCAAAAGATAAAGCTTTTGAAAGTTGAGCGAGAGTCGAGGCTTCTAACGGGCAGTCCGATCGTGACAGCAGCAGCCAGCAGATCGCGTCCAGCTTGATGCGCGACGACACGCGCATGTACTAGGAACACGCAATGGACTTCCGTACATCTGTTTACATGCTCAGAAGGGTACACCTCTGCAGGTAACGGTCATTTAACCATAAGAACTTTGCTTCTCTTCTCCAGTCAATGCCCTGTAATAACCCTTACATCTTCACCTTAATCTGATGGATGTTGTGCAGGCAACTGGTTTTGTTCCCTCTCTTTTTTGTTTTAAAGCCTGATCCTACAACAGTGATTAGCAAAAGACAGGATCCAATGAACACATACAGTAGCTTTTCTTTAAACTTTATTATTAACATACTCAAAAATAGTTTAAAACAAAGTTCCATATATCAATTTCCAACAGTTAAGTCTGTTTGCTATGGTAATGGATCTGATATTTCATCTTGAATCGTTTTTTTTTCTGCTCCATAATTAGTATCATCAGTAGTGCGTCCGTGTCCAGCTACAGCTCAGCTCGAGATGAAGCACTTCTACAATGACCTGAATATGGGAACAAATATATTTTAGACAGATATGGGAAATATCGGTGCAGTCGACCAGTACGCATGTCCCAGTTTATAGAATAGTGATTAGTTAATCATACATTCTCTGATGCACTAACTTGAACCTATCATCAGTGTTGTTTCCTGGAGTCATTGGGTGTTTCGGGTCTTACAACAAACACCCTCTTCCAGGCGGCCCAACCGACATTGATCAAGTCTCGGCATCTCCAAGTGGCATTTTACGGCCCCCACATCGTGATTATAGTGATTAAAAACTAATATCGCCCCGCAAAAGTATCCTCCCATGTTAGCACCATATGAAAATATGATTAATACAGTGTGTAGTGATAAAGTCATGGATAGAAAAAAATGTATGTGGAGGGCACATATGAATTAGTCTGTCGTTAATGTCTAATAGCAGGCCATCTTGATTTCACAGAGGATATCTGGAACATGCTGTTGTGAGTTTCAGATTATGAGCACAATAGTCACATGACTTTTTGTATTTAGTTCTGCAAGTTTAATTTGAGAGTTACACTTGTAAGTGCAATAAAGAAACAAATGAATGTCTGACATAGTTTTTCTTTTTTTTTTTTTTTTGTGTTAATGATGACCCAGCCCGAAATCTGAGGAGGTACCTGATACTTTGCTGCACAACGTGTCGGCCACGTGCTCTGCTCCTCGTGCGAAGAGCGAGATTATGTCGTCCTCGTGCTCCTCCACTATGCTTTCACACTGGGGGGGTACGGGGGTGGGAGAGTGTTTACATGCCACACACTGGCAGGTGAGATTCCTTATGTAGCTGCTGTCCATCAGAAGATGGGTGGGGGGCTCATCACCGTTTTACATGGTGAGAAGCACAAGCCTCAGCACACCCCAGAAAATGAGACCAAGATGTAACTTTTTATTATGCAATCTCAAAGTATATGATTCTCCCTGGTGTGCTTTTCAGTGCAGTTCAGAAATTATGGTAGCTTTGGATCGACTGCGTCAATCTGACGCACCCATGTCCAGAATCTTCTTAGGAACAAGAAAAGCCCACCATGGAGAATGGTGAGAAAGGAATATCCATCACTTAAGAAAGGGCAAAGACAGATATAATAAATGAATAAAAATGACCTTTTTAACCATTTGTTTCATATTAAAAACAGCCCAGTTAGAAAAATAATTCAATACAACTTGGGGTGTGTATTAGCATAATGGAACAATGCAAAATAAATATCCCACTTTGCATACAGTATAAGGACAGAAAATCATTTTCAGTGGACGTTGAACCACACAGCACAGAACATAAACATAAGGAACGTGTTTTCAGGCATGTTCCATGCACATCTCTAAACCAAAGATGCAGTGGTATTCCTTTATGCAGTACAACCAGCTTGGAAAGTACTTACAGCAAATTTTAGGGAATCGGAGCCATGAGGACCATCAAACTGGAAGTTCTTCAGGTCGGGGAAATCACCTCCTCCACTCTGCCTGGGAGCAAAGCGTTTGTAACTCTTCTCCTGGGTGCTGGGGTCCACATGGATGGCGTAGTCACTCATGCTGTTGCAGACTCCTTCCAGAAGCTCAGTAAGGTAAGTCTCTGATCTAGCAAGAGGAATCTATCAAATAAAACATGGATATGAAGAGCAGCAGTGATGCTGGGTCATCGCAGCAAGTAATATAAAAGAATTTATGGATCCAATGCAGAAATTCCACCTAAAGAAGGTTACAGAGGGCTGAACGAGAACTTGGACGGGAAAATGTTCAGAGAAGCTCACGTTCTCAAAGTCTGCTGCTCAGATTGGTGGGCATCTCTGTTACATAAATGTCCCCACCCTTTCCAATTAAAAAAAATCTAAATGTCATTGTACCCCTAAATCAACTACATTAAAGGTCAAAGGCCATCCATTCACTTGGAAAAGGGATGGGAAATGCGGAAGCGTCTAGACAGGTCAAGGTGCAGAGTTCCCCCCTGCCACAGAGCGTTCCGGAAGAGGGTGTCACCCGCAGCCAAGTGCAGGGTAAACAGGAGAGTCATCCTTTGGCCTCTGAAGGCGGTTTTGGTCCACCACCCTCTGCTGATCAAAGCTAGAAGCCCTCATGTCAACTGCCAGGGCAAAGGGTAGAGAAAGGTCGAGGTCAGGGTGACCTTAAAGAGGAATGTAGGGGGGTCCAAATGCAGATGAATTGGATTTCTGCACCGCGGATATGTCCACGACCCCTATTGTCCCCTTTAAGACACAGTACGGATCCTTCCGGGCCCACAGATTGCATTATGGGGCTGTGGACCCCTTTCTCACATGCGTGCCACACTGACATAAAGAAGCTTCCGGAGCTGCTGCCATCTGGTGATGTCTGGAATGAAAGGTCCTGGGGAGAGAATGAGCCCCAGCACACATTCGCTCTCAGATATGAGCTCCCCCCCCCATCCTGCCACCATAAGAAAGGTGTAGAGACCTCAGATGTGAGTGCTGCCACCAACACCATCACACTAAAAGCAAACAAACTTGTTGTCATAGGCCCCCAAAGGACCATCTACATTCTGTGGAAATTAAAATTCCTGCACTTAATATTGTTTACTCCATGATCAGTTTTAAATTGACAGCTCCCTGTGTTACACCAACTGACTGATCACATTTTATGTGCATGTCAGCCATTTTTCGGTAGTGAGATAATTGTTTAAAAGCAGTACGCATCCCTAAAGAGTGTTCATTTAATTGAATGACAGTGTAAATTTAAAAAGAAAGCTTTTAGATGTTATACTACAGCCTAAGCTGAGATCAGTTATGCTGCAGTCCGGGAGAGAGAGAAAAAAAAGATGGAGAATTAAACTCCTTTCCTTAACAGTCTGTGGGTTTTGAATAGGACCTGTCAATAAGGAATTTGCAGAGGAATAAAGGGGAGGTTGGGCAATGGTGCTGGAGAAAAGGGATGGTGTCCCCTATTCAGCCCCTCCTTTGGAGACAGCCGTCATTGTCACGGCGCGAGGCATTTTTAATTTCCTGTGTTGGATGCCGAACACAAAAAAAGGGCAGCCTTAAATTTTTATTGAGCTGCTTTAACTTTGATGATTCCTTTTCTGAGTGTGGGAAAACAGGATTTTGAAAACTTTATTTTACTGAGCACCAAAAGTCACTTTGTTTTTTATGTAACGTCTGTAGAGTCACCGTACTCTGCATTGCGGTTGTCCGCGCACGCTCAAATTACCTTACGGCCTTCGTGGCGATGAAGTCATGAGATTTTGGATAAAACGCTCAATCTTCACCTAGGCTCGCGAATATCGAACGTGTTGGCGAAGCCCGTGTGTCCGTCTCAAGAGCCTACCTGCCAATCCGCCGGGTGCGTGGAGAACGGTGCAGGCGGCTACCACCCGTGGAGACAGCACGGGGCAAGCCGTGCGTTGCTGGCGGGGCCCTCATTAGCATTATTTTAAATGAGCTTGCTCTTCGGGATGCCCCGGCCCAGACTTCCCTTCTTCTCCGATATATGCAGATCGGATCTAATTGTTCCCGTTTATCAGGGAGAAGTGAGCGTCCCGTTAGGTCCCGGAGAGACCGAAAAGCGACATTATAAAAGGGACTGGAGTCACCGTGTGAAATGAACGAGAACTGATGCCCCACCTGGTACACTACAGTCAAATTTGTTTTTACACACACACACACACACACACACACACACACACACACACAAAAAAAATTGTGTTTGCAGAGGGGAACCTGGAAAGAGAGGCGGCTGTTTTTACATTGAGTCGGACCGCTAATTTCCCCATGACAAACAAACTATAATTCCAGTCCCATTACTGATATGTGCAAAGTAGTGTATTAACTACCTAAAAAGTGCTTGTGTTTAAACTGCTGTAGCATCAAATACTGAAGGATATTTTATTTTTTTGAGATGAGAGCAATTACACCCACTGACTCAATGTAGACAAGCCGGAAAAAGGCAGCAGTCCCCTAAGGCCGGGTTCTGGGTCTGAAGCCTTTACAGGTATAAATTCTTTTAAGTTAAAAAAAAAAAAATTTATTTATTAGAAAATTCAACACAGGAAGGAATAAAAACTACCTTCACCAATCTCATCAGATTTTTCAAAGCCATTTGAAGAAAGCCTGGGAAATTGCTAAAAAAAATAACTGCAGAAATACGATGCTTGCAATTAAACAGATTTCTTCTAAATCTACGGACAGGCTGAAAATATTCAAGGTGCAAAGGTCGGACGGTCTGTAACAAGCAAAAGGCAAAAATCTGAAAAAAAGATTAGAAAAAGCTGAATATTCACACTTTGCAGATTAATAGTAATAAATATTTTTATTAATAAATAAGAAGACAAAACATTTAAGTCATACAAGAGAGCACTGGAACGTCCTAAAAGGTACACAAACACTAATTAAAAATACCTGAAACAAATTAGAGAGTCTTGGAAAAAAAAAAAATTGTACTTTGACATAAAACCACCACAAAGAACAGAGTGATGCACACCGAACTATGAAGTCATTTTTAAACATCTCAATATTATTCAAAATATTCAAAAAAAAAAAATCACGTAGCAGAAACCCGGCCGACTGAATTAGGGCCACATCCAACTGTCGGCCGGCTCCATAGCCCCCGAGCCACTGTCGGAGCCCCGAGCCGGCACCTCCAGTTCGTCTGAGGTGTCCCCTGGCTCTTTTGGGCTAGCTGGAGGAGGTGACCAGCCCATTCATACACAGACAACCTCTCAAGAACGGCAAGAAGACCAGAGGTCACGTTGGCTGACAGTGAGCTGTCAGCACTAAGTGCGGACCCACGTGTGGAATACTGGAGGCCTTTCCTAACATCCGACACTCTTCCTCGATTAGCTGGCAGATTATTCCAGCCTAGCGTGTCTTTATGGAGCAGGAGAACATCTAGACTGAGTGCTGCACGGACCAGGCGGCTAAGTGGCAGGGCCCATGACACGGGCTTCCATGCAGGGTGGTTCTGGTGAGCTAAAACTGCATTACTGGTGGTGACACCAAGAGCCTAACAGCTGAATGAGTGCAAGAAGAGAAGCTTATGAGGGCAGAATTTTAAAAATGTCCCTGGAGGTCCAGGATTCTGCAAACATACCAGGCATGGGCAGAGCCCAGTGGACAGGGCCATTATTTCAAGCTGTTTTTCCAGCTGGTGACTCTGGTTCTGATCGATTCCTGGGTCAGATGGTTCTCACTAAAGTAAAAATGAGGAATCATAGAAACGGTAGAATATGGGAACTGCCCTCAACAACACCGGTCCTCATAGAGTACATTATACAGTAGTGTCATATAAACACGTCTCCGCATACCATGTCACTGCCCACCCTACTATCATCATACATTATCCTAATATAGTGTCAAAGGCATCCATTCAACAGTGTACAAAATAGGATGAAGTGAGCTGACATTCCCCTTCTGCTATTGAAACTGGGTGCTTTGCAAACCCGAGTATATTATTAAAACTAAATACTTTTCTGGAATAAGTAGCAGCCTTCAGAGAGCCATTATCTTTCTACGTAGCTGAACCTGCAAATGCCCCGCACAGGTATGAAACCTGCTTCACGTACGAATACGTTTAGGAAACTGGGGTGGAAATCTGAAGTAAATTAAAAGCACTCCAGACCATCCAACAAATTACCCAAAGGTTTCAGGGAAGAGGGAATTCAAAAAGGCAGACATTTTAAAAATGGTAAAACAATCATTCTGAATCTGAGAATTTCCTGAGAGACCAATTTAATTTTGCCAATACATATGAATTGTAATATGCGACACACGTGAAATTTATGAAGGAAAAAGAAAATACATTTCTAGGAGAAAAAAAATGCCCACAGATAGCTGTCCTCCAAGCTTCAGATTGTGCATGTTGATAAAAATGGCTAAAAAGCTTATTTAAATAATAAAACCTGCCTGAACTTCCGCAGAGCTGTAGCCATGCTGCCAACGGCTGCTCTTTACCTTTTTGTCATCCAGGCTACCGTCTGGATTGAGCCGGAAGCTTCCGACGTGGATGGTCTTCTTTGGGTCCACCTGGCTGATGGAGTAACTGAGTTCGTCAACGATGGCTCTGCAAGCTGAAAAACAAAGAGTTTTAAGGTGGGGGGGGAAAAAAAAAAAAAAAAGCCAAGCTCCATAATGAATTGACTTTCCTTACAAACAGGAAATTCTTGATGCAAAAGAAATTCTGTTTAGGCAGATGAATGTAATATTACAGATAATTTGGTCACGACACATTACACTTTCCTTGCTGACCCTACATTTGAAATTCTCTAACGCAGAAAAAGAATCACCTTAACATACATTTGGTTGGACATTTTGAAGTTCTTACCAGATGCATTAACCTCAAGCAGCTAAGTTTCTCTCATGGCACCGAGGTTAAACACTTTGCCAAGGGGTCTGACGACCAGGGCTCCTCACGGAGTGTAAAGCTTCAGGTTTTTGTTAATAAGTCGAGCTCCTTAACCACTCTGCCACCTGCTGTCACACCAGCTGCCCTGCTAAAAACCTTATTTAATTGCTGCAAAACCAAAAACTACTGTGACAGTTCCAAATCCAGAGGCTGAGACAGTTTAAAAAAAATTTTTTTTAATTCATTACAGGACATCCACACTGCTTCATAAAATCCCTTCACTAAAACACATCCTTCTTTTGTACAGTTGTGTGTCAGCCATTTAATCTGACTTCAGAAACACACAAAGTCCAAAGCCTATTTAGCGGCTGAGAAAATGAAAGTGCGGCAGGGGAGGAGAAGGTGGACAGCGGCTAGCATTTGGTACCGTCACACCGTGGGCGGCTGTGGAAGAAAGAACCGGCCAATCAGTTCAGTCCACACAGAAGGCCCGGTGATCTTTTAAGATGTTTCTAGTCATGACAAGAGAGCACAGGAGCCACCAGGGGGACTAAACAATCCCGTTTCTGGCATGATATTGACCAAGCCATCCACCGAAGGATTATAGGCCGGCGTGAAAACCATCATGACACAGGCACGAGGACCTGGTATGGTAGGCACTCCTGCACGTGCTCAGTGGTAAGTAGGTTGAAGCCTGAACCCACAATGCACCTGGGTTCTCAACTGCAACTTGGCAATCAAGCATTATGGTGAAGAACAGCAGGTAGAGCCACCAGAAGAATACCAAACAGAACGGGATTTAGATCAGAAGGGAATTTCAGGGCGAGTTATTAAAATGCTCATTTCTAAACCTATTACAACGAATCATTTGTTTGTGCAAACCTGCTGGTGACCTGGTGTTTGCCCTTTATAATACACCGCAGAATATATTCTTTGAAACGTTTGGAAATTTTAACACTGATGTTCACAAATATAATGCCGATTCACCCATCCAACAGCGTGGTTTGAGATGACTTCACTGAACCTGAGTGTTGACACCAGACATGCTTTAAGCACTGTCAGACTCACACACATCACGATGGCATAACTTGACATAGCAGCAGATTCACAGCTCACCAGAATAACTGCGAGTCTGCGATACAGCTAGCTAGTCAAGCACACCTTAACATTAAGAAACCCACTCCACTTCCCCAACAGTCACGCTGTGGATTTAAACTAAATCTGTACTAATAATAAAAGTGATAATGGAACATTACAACAGCGCTGTTTTGCAATCCAATCCTAAGTCAATTGAATTGAATACAAATCTTCCTTTTCCTGAGTAAACTTTTAATATGATTTCAACTTTTAATCCAACATTTACAAGCTGTAGGGAAATTAATTTCCTATTAGAAGAATTTAAACTAATTACAGAGAATCATTTTGAAGGATCAGTGGATATTTGTGTCTTGTTTAATTTCCACAAAGCCTTGTTTTCTAGCTGTGGTGACACTGCTATCCTCTGGAGAAGATATCAGGGTATCGCTAAACAACCGCAGGAAGTGAACAGTAACAAAGAGAGTCGCCAAAATGAATGAAGATCTGACTTCATCTGAAGAACCAAACTGGACCTTGGACAAGCAACCCTCTCCTGAAGTCACAAGCTGCTGTCAATGACAATGGGAGGGCATTAACCGGTCAAGATCAGGTGCGGAAAGGAAGACTACAGCCAAAGACTGAGGGTCACGGTGTGGAAGCTTCCCTAATCCGAGCTCTCCTACAGAGGGCCCCTCGGTTAGAACCGGGAGGAGAAACAACACAAGCGAGAAGAAAGTCGTCGGTCAGACTCCCCTGCAGAACACGGGCACTCAAACACTCTTATTGGCTGGCTCAGACCAGCAGCAGTCCTGCAGAAACCAAAACAGCTTCATTAATACACACCTTGATGAGGTCATTGAAAGTCCAGCTTTGTGAAGATTCACTCTAAATTACAATCCTTCAAAGTATTATTGTAATACTATTTTTTGTAGCAGCTCCTTTGTCTTTTCCCAAACCCTGCATACTACACACAAATGGATACGAGATTTCCCTTTACAACAAAACAGCCATCTATTAATTACCATATATGAATAAACATCCATTTTCTGTCTGCGTGCAAAACAGCATTGAACCTAGACAGACAGGTCCAGCATGTCGCTCTTGTGTGACGAAGAAGGTTTAAGTCAGTTTGTCACCCTGTAGTACCAGAGTAACGACCCAATAAACACAGCATGAGCAGAACATAATGAATCACCACCAAATGAACTGCAGCATCCCCATAAACTACAGGGTACAAATTATGCTTCATTTTGCACCCAAAAAAAATGTACCAAGACGATAAGTGTTTTAAGGCACCTGGTAAATATGTATATACTTTTCAGAACAAAGCAACACGCAGAGAGTAGAATGCTAACAGGCCACGCAGAAGGAGGTCGGCGACACGCGTACAGACATACACAGAGCAAAACGCCTCCCTAGGAATGAGACTAACGTTATGTCTTTCCAGGTCCGTGTCACAGGCTCTCTGTTCACACTTTAGTTCAATGCTCTACTTGAAGCTACTCAAAAATCTGCAGGTGCAACATTAGGTCACACGATTGCCCAGCTCTCCTCAAACGCATTCACATCTTATCACCATCAATATACTTTTTACGCAGCACAGGACAGGGTGGTCAGCACTGAAGTACCAGGAAATAAGCCTGTAAACAGCTTATATTCAATGCCGGCTGCGCGTCAAAGTTCCTCGTAAAGACGACGTCAGGGAGACCTTACGTCTGCGGCAGAGGTTTTCTGTGCCATAAATTCCTCGGTGTGGTTGAAGTAACAGAAACACACCTTTACTGCAGGTATCAGGACCACACACACTAAGAAACACAACTGCAGCATTCAGAGTCAGTAACAGATTTTTTGCATACTTAAAATATATTTTTCAAATGCTATTATAAATAAATCAGGAAATACATTTTAAATCCTTTATATAAAGTGAATACATAGTATTAAAACAATGATTATCCAAAATATAGTAAAATATGTAGCAAATGTCTTCAGCAATAAAATGTCTAAATGTGGGGGTTGGAAGGATTTGCAATTGTAACGGAAAATCCAAAAATTTATATTAAGAAATTCTTTAAAATGCTGAATACATTTAGATTTCCCTCTCAGGTGTGATGCTCCTGGTAATAAAACACTTAAACACCAGTGTAAAGATGCAGGCTTTCCATTCAACGTAAAGACTGGATGTAAAAAAAAAAAATTAAATAAAAAAAAAAATCTCAGACTGAGAGCCAACATCTCACAGGCCAGATTAATCTTTTTTTTTTTTTTAAAAAATTGTAACAAATGAACAGAGGAAACTCCTTGTTTTCATGAATGTTTGGAGATTATAGCAGGTTACGCCTCTAAAGGGCATCGTTGAGGACACATCAAAATGGCTGCCGCTGTCATCGTGATGACAGGCAGGTTGCTGGGGGAGCCGGTCTCACCCAAGCGCTCTAGCAGAGAGTTGCCAAATCCACAGGACTCGACCCAGAGTCCACACTGGGGGGTGAGGCCCCTCTCAAAGCTCTGGGGGGTTTTGTAGAGCTGATTAAACAGACTGGGGGTGGCACATGGAAATGGTAGTGGCATAAGGAAAGACAAAATTAAACAAGCGAAATCCCAAATAAAATTTGAAGCGATTGAAGAGCTACTAAACGGAGTAGACATATCGGGGGGGGGGGGGTGTTTGCAGATGTACTGTACCGTACCATAATTGTATTTAACACTGTATTGGTGTTAATCACAGAGTTTTAAAGTCTATAACCATGGAAACACCACATCCTCACGTGATGCTCGAGGAATAGCACATAGTTTAAGCCAAAATGAAAAATAACTGCAGATTTCGCTCTCCCAACTAAAGTAAACATTTAAACTTCTGCCATTTTAGGTGGAAACTGCATTTCATTGCTTAAACAGTCAGGCAAATGTGTCAGTGTCCCATTTTACTGCCGCTCCACCCCACCCTAAGCCAAGCCCCCCTCCCCCACCCATAACATTAAGGTGGCACTGACACGCTGTACAACTCACCTGAACAATACAACATCTTGTCTTTTTTTCCCTCCATCATCCCGGTAAGGACGGCCATTGCCATGACAAAAAGGGTCGCCTGAGCAGTGCATGGAGCCATTTCAGCGTTCTGTAGACAAACAGGACATGTTGCTAAGGAGGGAATGATCTCCCAGTTCATTCAAACATTCCCACAGAGCCATGGTTCCTACAGGTTTCATTTTTACAGCACAGCTTGCATTTGGACAAATAAATCTTTTAAGTTAGCATTAAAGAGATGCTCTTAATTTCCTTCTAATTATTATAATAAGTATCCCACAGAACTTAAATTTCAAATATTTCTGCTGTGACGTGTTATGATTGGATCACCCAGAGGAAGCCAACGGCTAATAAAATGCAAATATGATAAACAAAAACTGAAGCCAATCATGTGATCTTAATTTAAGTCAATTTAATATCTGCAGTCTATTTTTAATGTAAAATGATCTTGAGCTATGACTGTAAATCACAATCAGGAGACATATTGAATTTCTGAATTTCAAATAGCATGTTACCTGGATGTTTATAGAGGGAACAGTGGATTGGAAAAGGCAGTCCACACTGCTCCCTGTCTTTAGTTTGAATGAAGTTAAATCCTCAAAGCTTAAGAAAGGACAGTAGTAAACCAAATAAAAGTGTTGCTTAAGCTGGGCAAGACAAAAGGTGACAGCTCTTTGACCTTTGAGCATTGCCCCCTCCACCCCCAGTTCACATTCAGACTGGCAGATTGCAAAAGATCAACACAAATGTATTCAAATGGAGAAAAGGGTCATTACTGTATACAACCAACAGAACAGCTTAAAGTACAAATGAGCTTGTAAGTTTCACAAACCAAGTTAATAAAAGTAAATTTAAAATCCTCCATCTAGAGGCCTAACCACAACACAATACGTGCCAAGTAACTAAAACTCAAAGTCACAGCCAGGAGGACGACGTCTCATCTCCCTCAACGACAATGACGTTTAGGGACACCAGGGTGACAAACAGTGGATTGGTGACATGCAGAGCTGGCTCAGGAGGTCCAAACGGCACAGCAACATCATCTATAGCATCCGACTTTTGAGAATCGTCAGAAGGATATCATGAACACCATCACAGATCAAAGCAACAAGTGCATTAATGTACATGCAAGTTTCTCATCTGCTGCCCAACATCACCACGTGATATGCATATAGGTAAAAGTTTCTAACAGGCAGCTTGCTTTGTGATATAGGTCGGACTGCTCTCACATGGCAACAAAACAATTGTACAAGAAGTTTTTTTAGACAGTCAAATTTATACTTAGTGATTCCAGCATTATGAAAATTGATAAGGTTTTATCTGCTCTATATCTGGCTGCTCTTAAGCAACATGACTGAGGAGGTGAATTTCAAAACAGAAAGAAATACAAACTCCTCTAACAAGGTGGCACCTGAAAAACCATTTGGTTCAGACACCTTTCAGTGCAGATTCATCTTCCGCACTGAAATGCGTTCAGTTACATCGATTTTAGGGCGCATAGAATTGTAGACGTCCGTACCGTACTTGGATACATTAGCACGCCAAATTAATACAACTGTAAATAGTCTATTATATTCCAATGTACTTGTACAAATGACAAACAAGTCTCTCTTGATAAGGCATAGATTTCATCATGAACTATATATATTTACAGAGATATAACGATACGCTCTGCACATAAAACAGCTTTACATTCTGCATAATTAGTTGTCTGGAATATCGTGCAACAAGTCACATAATTAACTTATTTGTACATGAAAAGCGTTCAGTGGTATGCAGAATAGATTACGGAGATTCTGCCGAAGTTACTCCTATACGATCCTATGAATTGATCTTATGCCACCCTTATTTTATAGTTAAGTCTCAGAAATGTGGTGCTTTAGTGAGGGAATGTGGGAGTCTAAGCACGTTTCCCTTCTGGACAGCAAGATCGAGCCCGACGGAGGTGCTTGAGAAGTCCTGCGCAAACCCACCAGTTCCGCCTAAAGCTTCACAGAAAGGACGAGCTAATCAGGCCACGATCATCTGGCGGCAGCAGCTCTGCGCTTAACATCTGTCGAGACATCACTATGGCAGTGAGCCACCTTAGAGTCGGGGGCAGGAGCCTCTGATCGGTACAGACGCATGTGGTTAACCCGGCGCCATAAGTAAATCATATTCATCGATTTAGCCAGACTTTTCAAATGCTTTACTTAAATATTTTTATGCATCCCCATCTGCTCAGGATGGGAGTTAAACAACTACAAATATGAAGTTCGACTGAGTTACTGGGTGGACTAAAACGGAAAAATTACGCATCAGCGAAGTGCATTTTAAAGCATTATATTTCTGGTGAGCACGCATTATGGGCAGACACCGTGCGCTAATATAAACTCCGATTATGGGCAAGTTACGGTGACGGTGACTCTTATTTAACGCCGACATCGCGGAACTTGATTGCGACATTTCCACACACTCGTTACTTTTTAACGAAAAACTTGCAACGTTCAATTGCAGCGCGTTATCGCGGTTGAAGTCGAAAGGAGCTCATTTTAAGAACCTTCAACTATTTTTAAACGGATGTATCCGTGAAGGGGATCGGATTGTCTGTACACAGAGTTACGATTAAAGCGAATTAATATGTTAATTTTAGCAGGTGATTTGCTTGCTCCTCCAGATGCCGGCTGTATTTATTTATGTTAACCATATGGCATCTGATCTCCCAGTCTTCCCCCTCCCCGATTTATAACATATTTATTCTGCTAGGCAAACAAAAACCATGAGCCATCTAGTCCGTGTAATTATACCAGAGGGCAGTCAGACAACTAGCGAAAAAAGTCAACCCACCTGATACCTGTTAGCCCTCCTTTTCGCTCGGCGAGACCTGTCTACCCTAACCGTACATACATCAAGACTAATATTTCAAAATTACTACTTTAAGTTATACGATTTGGGGTCCCAGACGTCCAGCTGCCTTACCTGAGTATTAACGCAAACCTGTCAGGTGAGAAGGGAGGGAAGGGGGGGGCTTATTCAGCGCAAACGATAACTAGATTACTTTTAAACAATAAGTTTTAACTCCATCAAACAAAACCCCTTGGCTGTACTCCACTTTCAACAGAAGTATTGTCTCTTTCACCGTGTGGTCTCTTTTAACTCATTTCGAGGAAGAATCTAACTTCAACATCAGATAAAGACAGACACTGGCCACTTACGTGCAAGCCCGTGGCGCTGCCACGATCGCCGAGGGGGTGGGTTCTAAGAAAGAGGGACACTCAGGGAGTCAATAGCATTCAGCAGCAGAGAGTCACTGTCCAATCAGAAGCGAGGAAATAACTTTCAACATCCGGATGCGGATAGAGACCGATGAGGTGTTCAATTCGTTGAATTCGTGAATACCGAACCCGATCCACCGAAATCTTCAAAATCTTCAA
>JAACJT020000064.1:8578434-8629917 GCA_009936485.2 Gymnarchus niloticus | reverse complement strand
CTGTCTTCTCATTGTGTGCCCAAAATATTTGAGCTTCATCTTCATTATTTGTCCTTCTAATGAACAGTCAGGATTGACTTCTTTTAATATAGATTGGTTTGATCTCTTTGCAATCCAAGGGACTCTGAAAAGTCTTCTCCAGCACCATAGCTCAAAGGCATCGATTCTTCGGCACTCAGCCTTCCTCATACCTCATGCCCATCATACACTACGCAATTGTCTGCACAGACTAACGACTCCAACTCACCAAGAAACGGCAGACTTGGACTGACTGGTGCCCATTCGATAGCTAGGATGTGAATTGGACCTAAAATCAGGGGGAAAATCATGTAGTGTAACCCAGCCTAACAAATGCATGGCAAATGACCGTCAATGGCTGTCAACAATGTTAGCAGTGTTTTATGGCAAAGAGATGTGTAGCAGCTGTATGGCTGTCCATTCAAGAGTTGCCATGTATCACTCCTGGATTTTGGTAAAATATGTAGGTATAAATAGCTCCAATGATTAGCGACTAATTTGATGATTAAGTAAGAGGAATTCGAGGTGATGAGCAACATGGCGGTGTCTTTCCTGGAGGCTGACACCAATAAATGGCAAGCTGTCCAGTTTGTGTCACTCAGACCAGCTGTTGACATCGTTTTGGGAATTTTCGATCCCCTCTGAGGTCCACGAAGTTGGAGACTGATGTCACTCTTCCTGCAACTCTACTTCAGCAGTAACCGAGCAACCGTAGGCGACAGCCATGTTCCCCCGTCGCGGTTGTGTGACGTGTGACATCGCATTTTACTGAACAGGCAATTAACATTGTCCCCCCCAACCTATCTCCCAGGCGATGACTTTGACGAGTGTGACGAGCCGAGGGCTCGAGGTGGCGGAAGGGGATGAGTGGAGATGACGATTTGTGCAGGTATGGCTTGCAGCTCCGTGTGAGGAGGAAGCATGACGAAGTCCTTAATCTCCTTCACTGGCGTGTTAATTTTTCCTCCTGGCTGCGTGGATTAACCCCTGACTCTTGTCCATTCTGTTTAAGAGCATCAATTAGCTATGTTAGCTTAGCTTAATTGCAGTCCCCAATTTAGTGAATTTTCTTGGCATGAGTTAGATTGAGAAATAATTATTTTGGGTTGATTTGCATGCCGAAGCAAGTAGTGAAATGAAAGGACAAGTGTTCAGGCATGTGTTGGTGTGTCATTTGCACGGTTTTGTTACTACAGGTTTGAAGACATATGATTTTAGGAAAAGTATAAAAATGATTCATTTGAAAAGCTCACTTGGTCAGATCTCAGTCTGTGCATGGCATAGTGTAATCTGTCTCATATGGATTGCATGTTATCCTAAATGTAATTGTTTAATCAAATTATTCCGTAATTGAATTACTTCAGTTTTTTTCCTCATTTGTGACTTCTATATTTACTCATAATTTTTGTCGTTATGTTTTTTAATTAAAAACTTAAATTATGTGAAATTACTCTCCTCACAATGAGAAACTGTCCTAAGAGTTATCTAAACTCCTTTTCTCTCTGGTCTAATAGTCCCCCAGATTGCTTTAGAGGGTAGTTTCCCAGAAGAGGAATGGCCTCCTTCCAAACAGGTGAGATACCCGTTTAGCTGCCTGCAGGAGCTGGTCATCTGACAGGGGGTCTGCAAATCTGCTGTCCTAGTTCTGGAAGGCCTGCATGCCACCCAGTTCCCCACTTAACTGAGCTCCTGGGATTGGAGATGTCAAGCCAGGGTGCCAGCGGAGGGGGTCGGGTCTGGTGCAGGTCATGGGGCTGAGGCTTTGCCGCCGCATCCTCCCCATGCTGCAGCTCCTGCCTATTTTTGGCTGACCAGGCGTCTCGCCCTAATTAAACAGCCAGGTGGGTTGGACAGTGTGACTTCAGGTCATGCTGCTTCCAGCAGAGAGGTGTTAGGGTCACTCGACGGCCCCTTGGTGTCCCACCGCTCAATTAGATTCAGCATCTCGGCAACGTCGTTTCCGTTAGTTGTTTTATTTTTTTTCCTGACGTTTCAAGGGGCTGCCTGCGGCGTTTGAGGTAGATGCAACACTCTCGCTGCAGTCCCAGTCCAGATTTGGGTGCCCTGATGCACAGGTTCCCGCCTGCAAGTCTGTGACAGGTTGTTCCTCTGCGGGAGAATCGGCCCCAATTCAGATGCCAGCAGAATCGTTGCATATGCCCCCCCCACCCCCCCTACTCCCACCCGGCCAATGGGGAGCTGTGTAGACAGAGCCCGCTGGGTTCTGCATGACAAATCCAGTGTTAACCTCTTCCTCACCATGTTGCTCTTCATCACGTGAGGTGGCGTGTAATCGAACTTGGACCTGTGACTGACTATGTTTTAATATGATGAATTCTGCATGCAGCATATTCTGCAAACCGCTAGTGTGTTTGCTTTGAGTCCTGCCCCAAACTGCGGGTCAGTGCCGACAGACCCGTGAGGTTTGTATGGGGGCTGTCTGGAAGAAAGATCTTAAGCATGCTCGCTGGCCTCACCCCCCCCCTCCTCCCCAGGCCAAGTGCTTCATCAGTCATTCCGACCACGAAAAGCTTTGGAATTGTCCTGCCTTCACACATCAGCGCCCGTGTGAGCTGTCTGCTCCGTATTTCAGTCAGAATCAGCAAACGAGACCCGTGTCTCCTAATGATCCCTGTAACAGCCGTACCTGCCCAGATCTCACCTGTCACAACGTACCTGAAGCTGAGGCAAACTCCCGTATGTTCGTGTACTCAGTGTACCAAAAAATGGTCTATTTGTGCATTCACTTACAAGTATTCTGTCATTGTAATTAAGAGCTAATGGATAAATCTGCACATCAGTCATCTCAACAATGAACTTGCCATTGGGAAGCCTGAAGATCAAGTCAGAAGACAGGACATATTGGAGGAGGACCGTATTGCCTATATGATCTACAGGGGTCTGTGTTGTCATGACGACACACAGTCATAATAATAACGGGGCTAAATATCATCGTTGACCTTGTTTTAATGTTCCTATGCATCCAGGTGTGGTGTCTAGTAATGCGGCCTCCTAAGGGCACCCGTGTCCTTTATACACGGCAGGGTTTGGGGATGCAAGCAGGCTGCTTTCCAGACACCCTAGTTGGTACGAAGCATGCTCTTTTTGCAGAGCTTTTCTGACGTGTTGGACGATGATCTCTACAAGGACCCATCTGCACATCAACGAATGTGACTGGGCCCTGAGGCGCAGATCCTGGCCCAGACGCCCATGTGTGGCTCATAGGGTTTCCTCGGATACTCAGAATGACCTCCTTTCTGTTTGACAGCCTTGGATTTCTGAAGAATAACTGCTGTTAAGATGGTGTTTGCTGGACCTGTACTCGTTTGAGATTTTGGCTCATCTCACAGATGTTTTTGTCAACCGTGACTATTGTGCAGTAACCAGTTAATCTCAATAGCCGGGGGTTTCAGTGGATAACCATTATGCTTATGAATCTGAGTTTTTACCTACCCACTTCTCTACCTTGTCATATTTCAGTGGTTACGAGGCCTAAGAGGCCCCAAGTCCTGGTGTTACTGCTGGCCCAGACTTGACCGTTGACCCCAACTTGGAAACCTTCACCGATGTGGGCCGACCTGGGGCCGACAAGGGCCCGGGGGTTACCAGGGTGGACAACGGGGCCTTTGCCCCTGCCGACGAGGCGCTTGATGATGAAGGTGTGGTGGACCTCGGAATCGGTGGCTAGCTGGACAATGAATTTCAAGTATGTCCTCTCCATTGTATCGCCAGTAGATAATGCGTGCCCCCCCCACCTCCCTGCGCCCCCTGCTTTGGATTGGGACGGATTTCAAATCTATTTCTGTCCCTGGGGGGCTGGGGGAGGGGCAGGGGAATTAGATCCATTATCTCTGTCTGCCAGCATGTTTATCTGTTTCCTGACAAAGTTCGTGTTGACAGCTTGTTTGGCGGTAGGTAATTCTCTGTCCGTGCAGTGCTGTGACCTTGAGGGGGGGTGCTTTGTGTCGTGGTGATGCGCCGCCAGTTGGCAGAGGTGGCTGATGGGATGCTTTTTCTGAGGGTTTAAAAGAGGCATCTGATAATGTGCAGCTTAGGGGAGAAGATTATTGACCTTTTTAAACATACCTGTTAGGGTTTGAATGCTAGGGAAGTGATTGATCCTCCTCGCCGCTTTCTTTATTCTCTATTTCTTTATTTTTTGTATTGTTGACCTTGTGGGAAACTGAAGAATAAGACTGACCTATAGGTGTAAGAGGGATGACTTCCACGGTCACCCTGACCTTATTATTTTGCCAAATTGCGGCTTTCTTATGCTTTTTTTTTTTTTAACTACACGTTCCCTGGTCTTTCCATCTGTTCTGCACGTCGGCATTTAAATGCAATTCCAACAAACATCCGTGTCGCAGATCCTGTTACAAGGATGAGGCAGTGAGAGTCCACCACTTCCCTGCTCCCGTTTGCGGGCAGGTAGGGTTTCTGCGTGGAACCGTTTAAGGGGATTAAGCCACGTGTTCCCAAGAGATCGATGTCTCGGCCTTTAAGGTGATGCAGCATGAACAGGTGTATTACTTGACTGTCTTTAGGGCTACAGATACATATACTCTTTGTAACGTGAAATCATTAGTTGTGACTTGGTTACGGTATTGAAGCTCGTCCAGACTTTTTTTTACAGCAATGCATCTTGATAACTTGAGATGACAGGCAATATCAAAACATATTCACACACTTTTCTGTTATCGCACCCTCTGATCCAATTGGGCATTTTTTACAGATGACAGTAAGGTCTTATGGTAGTCGTTAACATCACGGCTTGAACGCTTAACCTTTTGGGCCGAAATCGAAATCCATATAAAAGTTGGTGTTTCTCTGATCACATTTAAAAGCTTTGATAAAAGGTACTCTGTGGGCCCATGCCCTTAATCATGGCAATTATGCACTTAATAGCTTCTAAATTAAAATAAAATTTGAAAAATTCAAAAATGCTTGTCAGTATGAAAATGCAGTTTTTAATGCTGTCTTTAACTGCTAACTTGCAGCTATATCACTAATGTATGGCGGTATGCCGCCCCTATTTACTTTTATGATTCCAGGTGGATTGTGGTGCTCCTCAAGAGTCTGGAATAGCCTGCCAATGAGCATCAAGATCCTCAAGATGGCGTAGAATATGGCAGACACAGGGGACACCTCAGAAGGAATGACGGTCAGTGAGGAGGAAGTGGTACGCCTGACAACGCTGAAGGCTACCTCCCTGAATTGGCTGGTTGGTGGTGGTGTTTCTTTTTGAAAAGGCTGTGCCCTTGAGTGAGGTACTTAGGCAAATTAAGTAAATTGTTTAAACATCCATCCATCCTGCTTCTAAACTGTGTAATCCTATTCAGGGTCGCGGGAGGGCTTGGAAACTTGCTTAAATGTTTAAGTAAAAATTCCTGTTTGGGGACACAGGGTAAGTAAATGAGTCACATAGGTCAATATGCATGGTGTGTAGGGCGCTATAAAAATTCGATCTCAAAGTGTTTCTCATTCCAGATCTGGCTCCACACTGCGTTCCTCTGTGCAGAATGGAACTGAGATAAAGGCGGAGCTCGTGAAGAAATGAGAGCAGTCAGAGGAGGAGGAGGATGTGAAGGAAGACCAGACAGCCTGTCAACTTCGCTTTAAAATGGAATGGAGAAACTTCTGTAATTTGGGACAAAAGAAGGAACGTTCCAGAAACGTTAGGTGTACCCGACTCCTTTTTGAAATAAACAAGACATGCAGCACAACAAATGTTAAAGATGGAAATTCACCTTTTGTTACGATAACAACAGAGAACAAGCAGAAAGTAAACCATGAACCTGTCTAAAATCAGACATAAATAAGACGGTATGAACTGTCTAGGTAAGAGAAAAGCTATGGTTATTCTTTATATGCACCACCATTAAGAATTCAGAAAGTGCTCCCTTAATGTGCCATGTAACCCAGGTGCTCTGAGGATACACTGTTTCTCCCTAGTGTAAAGAAGGGTATAATTTTTTTTTTTTACAATAATAACACTTTTCTGTTTTTAATTGCCGATCTAGAGCTCAAAGTTTATTGCAAACAGAAGGAACTATCTAGAGACTAGCAATAGAAAACTTAGCACATCTCAAATCACGTAAGGGCTAAAGGGGGGAAAAAAAAGAAACATTTAACAAGCCAATTGACATTTCAGCTAAAGTTACAAATGCAATTTCCATTGTGTCGACATTTGGTGACCTTATGTGACAGCTTATTTCCTGCAGAGGAGAGCTCCCTTTCTCACTGATTGAAGATGTCGTGCGAAACCATGCTGTTATGGAGTGCGGTGAAATTAATCTTGACACTCAGTGCAGAGGGAGTAATTGGGGTTTGGGGATACCACGGTGTGCAGAAAAGGATTTGTTTATGTTTGGAATGAATACACAAAATAAAACAGATCTTTTCCATGACTTATTAGCACCCTTCTTACTCTACATATTATTTTTCAAAGTTTCTATTTAAAATATTTGTATCCCTTTTTAGGTGACTCATTATATTGCCTTTCCTACCTACTTTAGTGTTTGTATCTCCCCACCACCACAGAGCTTTTGGAGCAGGTCACAGCTGCCCTGATGCTCCAGGGGGAAGTCCGGTCTGGCAAAGTGGAGCTGCTGTCACGGGAGAGGAAGAGGAGGAAAGGCCTGCTACTCTACACCTGGGCTGTGGGATGTCGGACACCAGGGACAGGTATCTGCAGTCCGCGTTTCCTTTACTCTAATGAAATGTATCTTTCTCCTGAGAAAAGGTTTGCAATCCTCCACCAGTAACAGCAGGGGAGTCAGTGTCACCAAGGGTGGCCATCGTTAACATGAGTGTCAGCTTTAGCAAGAGCGAATTCATCCAGTGTAAGTGTTAGCGAGGTCATCCAGTGGTACAGTTATCGTTAGCGAGGTCATTGAGTGTTAGCATTTAGCAAGGTCATCCAGTGGTACAGTTACCGTTAGCAAGGTCATTGAGTGTTAGCATTTAGCGAGGTCATCCAGTGGTACAGTTACCGTTAGCGAGGTCATTGAATGTTAGAATTAGCACGGTCATCCTGTAGTATTGTTAGCATTAGCAAGTCATTGACTATTAGCATTTCGTGAGGTCATCCAGTGGTACTGTTAGTATTAGCCAGGTCATTGAATGTTAGCATTAGCACGGTCATCCATTCGAACTGTTACTGTTAGCGAGGTCATTAAGTGTTAGCCTTAGTGAGGTCATTTAGTGGTACTGTTATCATTAGCGAGATCATCCAGCATTAGCGAGGTTATCCAGTGCAGCTGTTAGCATTAGTGAGGTCATCCAGAGTTAGCATTAACGATCTGGTTTTAACCTTACACAGCTTGCTCGAGTTGTGCAGCCAGGGACTGCCTGTCGTCATTAAAATGAAATAATTCAATATTCTCATATTTTAATAGTTAGTGGGGATGAAAGCGTAATCCTTGCTGATATTTACCTTTGATATTAGCTGCCCTGTGCCTCCTGAACTGCCAGGCTTGTCACACGCTGTGAATTTATGCGTGTTTATCTGCCTGTCTCTGTACTGTGCCTGGCAGTGTAGTGCTTGTTTGCTTTTCAAAATGTCAATTAAGCAGCCTATTTTGACGCTCGTACCCATGTTGATACACGGATTATATTAAATAACTTGGCTATAGTCCATTCAGGAAGCTGTACATTAGATTTAATTCGTACTTTACTTAGGATTTAGCGTCAGTATTTCAAAAAAAAAAAAAATTATATATTTCTCTACTGGACCATGTAATCTGTTCGTTTAGTTTGTTTATGCACTCTAGAGATACCTTTTAAATTTAAAATATCTTTTTAAAAGCCTTTTCTGACCATATTCAGGCTGTATTGTGCAACTGCTGTCACACAGGATAACAGAACCGAATAATGAAATTTGTGCAAGTTAATCTCTGCGAGAATACAGCACAGAAAATAAACACCTGTCTAATTGAATTTAAAAGAGCTCCATTCCTTTTATTGCGCTGTCTGGTTTCTGTGCACTGGGAAGCCTCACACCTGACTTAATTACCCATGGAACAGGACAGGAGCCGAGCATAATTATTCACCACGTCACGCTCCGCCCACGTTAAGCACCAGGTGTTTTTTTACTGCAATGCAAAAACTGCTACGTAAATGAAATGGTTTATTATTCCATTAGGTGCTGACTGCTTAGCCACCTGTGTGAGCTTGGGCGCGGGTAAGTACCAGCAGTGGTCCTGGCTTGTTTTATCCTCAGTTTGGAGGCAGGGGGCATAGTGGTTAAGGTGAAAAACATACAAATGGTAGGTTGCAGTTTCAAATCCCAGAAACGAGAGTTGGCATTGTACACTTGAGCAAGGACTTTTTTTTCCAGAAATGCTTGATTTTTTTTTTTTTTTTTTTTTTTTTTTCCATGCTACACAACTCATTTTAAGAGTAATAACTATTTACAAGTTCTGTAGTGCTTTGGTAGGACTAGTGATGGGACAAGTGAGGCTTCGAAACCCATGGTGGGTGGGAGTATCCCGAACTACCAATCAATCCTTGCGATTAAACATTAAATCCAGGTAATTGTTTAGTTCGGGATACTCCCGCCCTCGATGAGTTTTGAAGCCTCATCTGTCCCTGGTAAGACACATGCGCGTACACAGACACACATGCCTCACTAGCCCTGCCCACTCCAGGATTAGGGTCCTGCCTAGTGCCGATCAGGCAGAGTGTTATGGGTGTTATGGAATGACCCCCTGTCGCCTGGGCCTCATCTCATGGCTAACAATAACAGACCCGGACAGCTGAGGAGGACACCAATGGGAAGTGAGGCCCCAGTTGACACCCCCGTCCCATACTTGTTTAGCTCCCCCATGGTGGCGACTCTCCTGCCCAGACCACCTCGCACTGTTTGTTCGTCCTCCCCCCTGCTAGCTTTAGCTGCAAATCTGTGCAGTACCATACAGAGACTCATACACAGGTGTTGCTGGCCAGCAGAGTCATGTGATTAACCTCAAGGCATGGGGGAGGGGGGTGGGGTCCTGCCTCTGACCCCACTTACTGTCTCCACATGCACCCCGTGAGGTGTGAGCTGCTCCCCCGATCAAAGCCATCCCTGTCACCACGAGCACTAAATTGGAAGATTCAGTCACATCCAGTATCGATGGCTCTTCTTTACTTTGAGCTAACGAGTTAACGAGGTTAACGTTTTTTTTTTTTTTTTTTTTTTACTTGGACTGATTCACCTGCCAGGCTGTTTCTATTTTTGAGTTTTGCGTGCTTCATATTCGTCGGGGGAGGCCAGGCCCTCCTCATTTTTGAGGTTTATTCACGGCTGGCGTTAAGGACACGGTGTCTGTGAGCGTTCTCGTCTTTGGTGCCTTAGTTCACATGCCATCGTGCCCCCAGGCCCCAGCTGAGATTAATGGAGGACGGGGGGAGTTGGGGGGGGCATGTCCCCCGTTTTTATTTGGTTGCAGATGAATTTCTAGATTATTACTTTAGGCTGTATGTCATTAGCGTATAAATGTGTTAATACAAAAATGAAGTCCTAGGAATAGTAGAAGACATAATTAAGAGTGTCCTTTAATTTAGAGGGCCAAAAACTTTGATATAGCACAGCGAACTTGGTTGTCAAGGATGCCTACTCCCCCACCCTGTCTTAGTTGGCTTCCTCTTCCTGTCCAATTCCATGACGACTCAAACGGCGCTGTGTGTTCCAACTCCCGTTTTTGACCTTTCCTCCGCAGGCTCGGCCCGACTGCCATTACTGTAGGTGTCGTCCCTGTGTGTCTGCGTATGTATCGTGCTGGTGTCCCTTCCATCCTGAGCCTGTGGGTCCTGCTGTGTTCGTGCCCGAGTGTCCCGGTGCCGGGGGTGTCACTCTCAGCCAGATCACCCCCCACCCCTCCCACCACGTTGCCACTGGCACCTACTGTGCATCCCAAAGCTTCTCCATGAGCAGCAGCTGCACCCCGCGGCATGACCCCCACCTTCCGGAACAACCCAAGGAGATGCTGCGTGTCTGTGGGAAAAATGTTTTTATAGCAATTAACTGGCAGCTCTGGGTAAACACTGCAGGAGAGTCTGTCAACACTGATAGGAAGCAGAACAACTGGCTATGTTTGATAGGGGCTCCCGATGCTGGCGGCCTCAATATTTATGCACGCACGCGGGCATCTGGTGGTCATGCGAAGCGGCCATCCCGGGGGTCTGGTCAGCAGGGTAAAAAGCGGAGTGTAGCGACACCGGGGCTTCGCATGGTGAACACGGTGTCCATCCCGAGGACAACACTCCCTCGTTTGAAGGCATCTGTAGAACAGCTGTTCTGGGGAGGCCTGTTTGATATGCTGGAAATGGGTGATGTTGGGTGGGGGCGTGACCATGTTGATCACACCAGCTCGGGGAAGTCGTTACCTTGCCAGCGGTGTTTGCCCAAATGCGGTTACCGTGGTTCCCTGTCAGCTAATGGCGGCCAGGCATCAGGTGCTGCTGATTGACGGGGCCGGCAGAGAGGCCTTGATTTATGTTAATCTTGCCCCTGGCATGGGGGGGAGGGGGCTGGGGGATAATAGGTCTCTATTCAGGGGCTAGATATGAGGCCTATGCTGATTGGGTGGTTGAGATGACTGCAGCGGTGATGATTCCTTCCTGTCTGAGCCCTGTCCCTTAAGGCCACCGCACAGCTCGCTAATCGCTAAGCACTAGTCGGCTGAGTGCCGTAGCCACGGTGGAGTGAGAGGCAGGTCCTCCTATCGGATTGGCTCAGCACACACACACGCACGCTCCTCGCGGCTGACAGGCGCCGTCCGCCCGTCGTGGGTATGCCGAGTGTCGACGACAAAAGCGGCCTGTATTTCCTGTTGCCAGCGGGCATCTGGTTAGCCATGATTACCATACATTATCATACAGGCCCATTTAATGGCACGCCGAGGTGCCCAGCTGCCGTGCCGCTATAGTGAATATCCTCTGATGTGTTCCACTCCTAATGCTTCTTGACATTTGAAACTTAATTTGGGTGAGAGAGTGCCTCTTGGTGTCATGCCGGCACTCCGGAGCTGCCATGTCCCAGTGAGCTGGGGAGTAGTTCATCCCTGGAAATGGTCGCTGGTCTGGGGAAATGGATACAGTGCCACGTCGGAAAGCTCGCCGAGATCTCCGTCTGACTGTGTGGTTATTGGATTCCCTGTCACGGCGCCTGTGCTGTCCGGATGCATAGCCCTGCCCTCCTGCCACCGTGCTCCATTAAATAACCTGGACCCCGCGGCCTGGACACCCTTCGGACCCGCGATGAACAAAATCAGTCTGGGTGGAGAACGGGGATTAGTGGCGCTAGCGTGGGGCACCTGGCCACGGGCGGGGTAGGTGTGAGTCCAAAGGGTGCGAGTATGTGCCTGCAAGAAAACGGGGCAATTCGGCAATGTGGCTGGATATTTAGTGGGATAAAGAGCAGAACAAAGTGGTCTCTCGCTCCTTGAAAGGATTAGGGGGGCATTATCTGATTCGCCTTTCAGAAGGTAGGTGGAATCGGTTTCCATGGAGGTGGGCGTCATGCACTGCGAGGCGGTCCTCACGTACGGCGGCCGATGCTACGTGTGGCGTTGGCGCCGGCCCATGGGGCTAGGGGGGGCGGGGGGGACCGAGCCGCCAGCTCTCTGTGGGCACATTTGGCGTTTTGTGTTCCAGCGAAACAAAGAAAGGCATTTGCATGCCGGGCCAGAGGACCTGAAGTGCATGCTGGGAAATTCTAGGGTTGGGCGAAATTAAAATTATGTACCAGATGTGATTTTGTCTGAAATTGCTTTCCGCCTTTATTTCATTATTATTATTATTATTATTATTCCTTCCTGCAGTGTATCTTTAAGGTCTAAGTTCATTTGCAGGCAGCAGCAGGTGGTCTCACGGCAGGGGGGTAGGGAGTGAACATTTGCTGCTCAGATCTCCTTCAGGGGCACTTCTCATAGACCCTTAGATCCTGCATGGCTGTTGCTTAAAATCGTACTGCAGTATAAATGAAAGAAAACAATCTGCTTTTGAACAAACACATAAATGAAGACAGGGTGTATGTATCAGTCCTTGGATGGGTGGCGATTGATTTCTGAAGCCATCCGTCTGGATGTTTCTAAGATGCATGAGGCTTTATTGAGCGCTGACGAGTGTATTAAAGAATATCTTTGACACAAAGAGTGATTTTTCACAGAAACCCATCTCTCTAAGCCCACCCCAGAGGGCCCCCTTGCATACTTCTGAAGCGAGGAGAGGTCTCCCACCAACTCGCAGTCAGGCAGTTGATCAATGCTGGGATGAGGTTTGTCTTGTCATAAAAACTTTGGCTACATGTTACAGCCGAGACTTTGGTATCAGCCCCAGGAAACACTAAATCTAGCACCATCTTTGCTTTTTAACACAGTTTGCATTCTGCATCAAGATTCACCTCCTGTCTAAATCGGTTTGACCGACTGTCCGAAAGGACCAGAATGTATTGTGGCACCCCCACCCCTCATTTAGAACGCCGTTGGCTCTGTCCCACTCAGCAGATTCCCTGTTCCCTGGGTGGACTGCGATCGCCTGCACCGCACCGCGATGGCACCACCTGGTCCTTTCCAAGCAGCTGTTCCCGCTGTCGGGGCTGACCTGCCCGCTGCAGAGCACTCACTTGGAGAGGCAGGTACCACGAGTACCGTTCTCTACCCCCTCCGGTGGGGATTTTGTGTCCCGTTACCATGGCAGCGTTAATGGAGAATTCTGATGTTCAGAGTTCTAGAATGTAGAACGTGTCCCCCTTTCAGAGTTCCGTGGTGTTCTGAGGCTAACGCTGGTCTTCTTTTCTGCCTTTAGATCAAGGGGGCTTTCTTGTGTACCCACAGGCTAGACTGCCCTCTAGTGTTTTGTTTTCATACCACCACCACCACCCCCCCACCACCCCGACCAAAGTGCCCTTCCTATCAGCTTTGTTTCAACAGATCACAAACATGATTTGAATTGACGGATGACCTCCTCTTCAAACACTGGTGCCCTTATCGCTTCAGATGGATGGTGAATTATGCTTTGCATCATGTAAGTGGCTCTGTATTCAGTGATGTCAAGTTCAGTATTTTCCAGGTAAACTATCAACTCTCATCACCCATGCTTCACAACTACTCTTCAGAGCCGCTGCATCTCCATAGTCAAATATCTTTGCTGTCATAATGGACCCCAAAGATGTCAGATGTCGTAATGCCACGTAAGTCTATTTAAAATTTCATGCTTTAAATCTTGCTTGCACAACAGGAACACAGCTAAAAACTGACTGCTATGTCCTCTTAGTCTTGAAATTTTGGTGTGTGGATTGATTTACTTGATTGATTTATTTCATTGATTGATTGACACATTGATACATTTACACCATGTCTGTCTATTCTGATTTGGAAGGATTTTGTTGTTCTGGTGCCATGCCTGCCAACCCTGAATTGGGGCACCCAGTTACTGCCTCAGCACCGCCCCCATAAGGTACTTCCTGTTTAATAATGGTCATCCCTCATGCACTATTTCCTGTTAAGTTCCACACAACCCAACACACCTACACATTGTCTTGCACCTCCACCCCCACACACACGACCACACCAGGTAGCCCACACCCAGAATGTGACCCTTCTCCAGCATCAGCGTTACATACAAGCAAAGTGTCCAACTCTGTCTCCATACTGCCCCCATCAGGCCCAGAATGAAAAGTGCTGGTACCCTGCAATTCTAAGTACTGATGTGTATTAAAGAACCTCCTCCATCCTTAGAGTGAGTAACACAGAATTTTTAATCTAGTAATGAAATTCTTTGCTGATTAAAAGCCTATTTTTGTCACATGTTGGCAATGTAATTATATGGCGCAAGTTTGAAGAGCAGATGGTGACCATAGCAACAGTTTAGCATAGCATAGCATTCTGGGGAAAATGCTGCAGGAGCTTCTACCTGTATTTGAAAGGTCATAGAGCTGGATCAGTTTGCATACAGTTATACCCAGTTCTTCTGCCCCTTAACCCCCCCCACACTCACCCACCCATCGGGCGTATGGGAACGTGCACCAGGCTGGCCTCCAAGCTCCACCTTCTCCTGCGGTACAAGTGAGGCTGTTCGCCAGGTGGCTGCACCTCACTCAGGAGGTCCTCATTTGCACCGCCAAGACAGGATCCGTGCCCAGCCTAGGGCCAGGGAGGGAGCCACCAGCTGACCTTTCTCAGAAACCTGGCCCTGACTTTAGTCATCCTGGTTGCCTCTGGAAGCAGGACAAGGCTGTGTGAAACTGCTGCTGTTTCCCCTGAAGCTCCACACCTTAAATGGCATGGTTTTGTGGCGCACTCTAGGTGGCATAGAGGCTAGGTAACTGGACTTTTGACTGTATAGCAAACAAAGGTCACAAATTGAAATCTTATAGCTGGAAGAGGTACTACATAGCTTCAGTAGATAAGACTGCAGGACAGGAAGCCCTAGTGGGGGGAGGTGATCTGGCCTGGTCGTGTTTCTGTGCTGTTTTATCCCCAGCGGCGGAGATGGTGCTCAGCAAAAGGAGCCAAGTACCGGGGGAGAATCCCCTCAAGGTCAGGGGCTTTAGCTGGGAGCTGTTCATTACACTCGATTATCAGGCCCCAGATGAGATGCGACCCCGACAACGTGCTTAGAGAAATCAATACATTTGCTCAGAGTTCTTTCACAGTGTGTTCCCACCAATCGATGCCACAGCCAATCAGAAATCAGAATCATCTGAATGCACCCCCCAGTTGAATTACCGCTGTTTGCTTTATCTCTTTTTTTATCTATTTGATCTTCAAACAGTAAAGTGACCCCTTTATTTTCCATGCTGAGTTCTTTCCCATCTGTGGAAAGCGATAGACATACTTAATTGACTAGTGTTTGTTATTGACAGGTTCTTAAACAAATACATGCTTGTGAGATTCTCGTCTTATTTGTGAAAATGAATTCTTAAATGTTCATAAGGTTACTTAGATTTTGGTTTTTATTAATTCTTAACTCTTGTAAAACGAATGAAAATGCAAAAATGTGTAATTTTTTTTACACCTCACATTCAGTGGGAAATTTAAGGCTGTTGTACCCTAACATCTTATTGTGGTGACCAGTGTGTCCTGCAGCATCAGTTCCCTAGTTTTTGTGGGTATGTGTGAGGCTGCCAGGAGCACAATGTGACGTGGGTAAACCTGTGTCCCAAGGAGTCCGGGGAGGATGAGGAGGCTAGGGAGTTTGGGCAGATGCTGCAGGAGCAGAGATACCTCCAGGAAGAGCTGTTACAACAGAAGGTGTGGAGGAGGCAGCAAGCTGAAATGCAGCAGAGGGAGCTCTTGGAAAGAATGTCTGTGAGGCCTCCTCCAGGCACTTAACCACTACTGTATCCAGTTGCTACCTCCAGTGACCCCCTTGAAGCTGACTCCATCCACTGGTGCCCCCTACAGGCTAAATGTGGTTGAGCAGGTCTTGCCTGGTATATCCATATATCCAGGCTGGCCTGGTGAACTGCAAAAGCTGACCCAGGGGAAGAACATGGGTTGAGCTGGTGTCCACTGGACCTAGAGATGCGGCTTGAAGGGGACTGAGAGGCAGCAAACCATCCATAGCCAACCAGAGAGTCCCTCGGCCTCCCTCAGAGTCAGCGTGGTTCTAGCCTTTTCTGTCACCGAAGGGTCTTCAGGGTTATACCAGGCCTCGTCCCTCATCACGATGAGTGGGTTACCTTCTTCATACTTGAGGTGCTATTTCCCCGCAACATCCAGAGGGGCAGCCTCCGCAGGACGTGAGGGGTGCTGTCAATAAAGATAACAGTGTCAGCCTTAATGGGGGGCCTCCTCCATCGCTGGAGTCAATGGGCGCCCTTTCGACGGGGAGCCGTCTCTGAATGCCTGATCCACACCGCAGCCCACTGCCATTGTTCTGCTGTCACTCTTGGCGGCCTGACAATGTTATCTGCCCCCAGCCCCCAGCTTCCTCCATCAAATATCTTTCAGGTATGCAGACATCGATGTCTCTCTAAGACGCTTGTTAATCTTTAATTTGGATCAGGCCGTCAGGGGGGTCAGGCTGGATACCTAAAAACATGGCTGGGCTCTGAACTCCGTCACTGATAAGGGAAATTAATTATTTTCCCTTCATCAGGAATAATGAGCTGAGCTATAAAAGGCACTGCTCAGGATGGCAGGCTGGCGCTCACCACCCGGTCGGGTAACATGGAGCTGCCCGTCCTCGGGAATTAATCGGTTTTCCAGCTGGCTGAGTGTGGGACAGTGGTATCGCAGCTCACCGGGCCCTTGAGCGTGAAAATGAGACTAACTATATCAGATCTTAGGCGAACGTCGGCATTGAGGGTGAGGGGGTTTGTCTTAATTGTTATTGAGGAAATGGAAAAAAGCAAAACGTGGCAGTAAAAGCATCTCTGTCACGACCCTGACAAACAGACCTGCTGAGCCAGTGCAGCTCACTTGCCCCATCCTCTCTTGCTACATCCTCCCTCTCACCATCCTCTCTCGCTACATCCTCCCTTGTCCAATCCTCTCTCATCCCATTCTCTCTCACCCCGCCCTCTCTTGCCCTGTTCTCCCTCACTTCGTCCTCTTACTCACTCCTTTCTCACTTGCTCAGCCCCTCTTCTCTCGCCCCATCCTCTCTTGCCCGTCCTACCTCGCCCCATTCTCCCTCACTCAGCTCCTCTTCTCTCGCCCTGCTCGCCCGCACCCCCACAGAGTGCCCAGGTCCATTTTCTAATGTCATACATGACAGCAGGGCAGAGCAGCCTAGTGCTCACCACACCCAGCACAAATATGTTTATGCCAATGATGTGCCAATGATGTTCTCAAGAAGGCTGTGCTGGGTGATGCTTCATGGGGTAGGGGAAGGGGCACGTATGTAGCTGGGGAAAGGTCATCAGCACACGGGTGGAGTGGGGGGGTAGCACTCACACACACAAAAGTTTCTTGCTGAATTGCTCATTTTACATCTGCAGTGGGAAGTTACTTGCGAAGGATGGACACAGCCCCATGCTGCACAGTTAAACCCCAGAAATACCATCTCGATGCACAAAGCTCAATAACAAGAGGACAGGCTAAGTGATACTCCTGTGGTTCATGCCCGTCCTGTTAGGATTTATTTTTAATCCAAGTCATAAAATGGCCCATTCTTTAAAATCAGCATTTTTTTCAAATAAAAAAGTTAAATGTTTAGTTCTGTAACAGTCACTTCAGTGTCTAACAGTGGAAATGTGCTTTTTTGGTTACTGATGAAATGCTTTCTCTGGAAAATAATTAAATTCACTAAAGATACTGTCCAGCGTCGTTCTCTGCACCGAACAGCAGGGGGCACCTCTGGCTCTCGACCCAGGATGTTGAATTCTCAGGAGTGGAATGTCACCACAAGGAGGCCCATCCAATGACAGCTCACGACACCTGGGAAAGAGAAGGCTGGAGGGGGCCTCCGGGTCAGTGCCAGGTCAGACCCGATTTGCTCTAGGTTCAAGCCTGATTCACACCTACTGAGAACACAGTTTGCTCTGATGCCACTTCTGATATAAATACGGCAGTTTAGTCTATGTTGTTATTCAGCTTCCAGGGTTCAAGAGTAAGCAGCTCCAACCTTTTTGTAAGGTAGACATGTTAAACGAGGACATGGGGGTTGCGTGGGGGCTGTTATTGAAGCAGAGAGGAGGGCTCTGAGGGAATGTGCATGTCTGTGTGTGAGCGTAGCCACGGCGATGGCACACACAGCGTTCCTCGCGCCCATGGCGGCAGACGGCAGAAGGGCAAACTAAATTGGCCGTCTGGCCTAGCTCCTTGTGCTCCCGGCAGGCTGCCCCGCCAGGCCCCGGCGGGGTCCAGATGGGCATGGCGCCACCTGGAGGTGCACGAGCAGGACTCCTGTCCGCCGCCAGCCCGGCTACACGTCGCCCCGGTCAGTTGAAGGGCTTCTTCTGTCAGCCGCCGACGTCCAGCTGAAAGACCTGCTGATATCAGTCGGACCCATGGAGGTGGGACGCCCAGGCCTCCTTCATGCGGTCGGACGTCTCCTCGACCTGGAAGCTTGATGCTATCAGCACAATTTGCTGTATAGCCAGTTAAGCTTCCTCTTCTCTGCTGCCTGTCAGGATTATGAAAGTGCTGTTTGGGCACCTGAAGGACCCTGCTGTGTGTGTGTGTGTGTGTGTGTGTGTGTGTGAGTGAGTAGGGGCTCATCTGCTGCTTTTATTATGTCCGCATTTATTTTTTATGTCTGTCTTTTCTGTTTTTTCCTTATCGAAACCTCAACCATCAGCATTTGTTATATAAATTGCTGATCAATACACTAATAGATTCACTGCTGTGCCCTTTCCTGGTTAAACATTCAGATAATGAGGATATTTACATTTAATTGCTTAGTTAGCAGTATTCTTCAAAATGATTGACTATTTTTTCACCCTTTTATGTGACGAGGTTTAGCTGGATTAATTCAGGTTTAATGCATTTACTCTCTTCAGGTTGCCTACACTTTGCCACCTGCTGCACCACCTTATTTACTCTAATAAAAGAAACACAAAAGTGACCAATGAGGAACAACTCATTTGCATATAGTGTTTATGTTGTGTCACATATTTTTTATTTATTTTGCTGGTGTATTATTTTAGCCTTGAGCATCTTATCACAGGACAGCATATCAGCTGGAAATTATATGCCTGATACTGGGTACGGGTTTGATACCCCAACCATAACTCTGCCTGATTTGTGACCTGTATGCGTGTCAGTGTACGGTTGTAAATACTGGGCAATTTCCTAACTCTCAGACTGATGTGTGGATCTTTACTGGAGAGGTTGATATCCAGCCTCCTGAGAAGGTAAGAGCAACAACATTCTGTTTAAGCACTTGTATGTTTTGTTTTGCCTTTCAAATAGTGCTCTGTAATATTTGAGTTGCACTTTGAATTTTTTAGCCAAGCTCCTCACAGGATCAGCAGCTGGGTTATGTCCCTTTCAATGGATTTTAAGCCTGGGTAGTGTTTTATGAGAATGTGCCAGTTGTAATTTTCCAAATGTTATATTTATTTAGTTGTATAATTGCCAGGGACACTTGTTTTAATTATTATTATTAACTATAGTGTTGTTTTGAGCACGGTAGTATTTTAAATTGATTGAAAGTTATATTTTAACTAGATCTTATTGTTATTTGTTGCTGTGTTGGAGGTATCTCGGTTTACTGATCGTTGTATTGAACGGTTTGGATTCGAATTTGAAGCCTGTCTGACATGATGTATTTTGGATTTTAATGGATATGTTTTATGAGAGTGATTTTAATTGTGTATCAGTTTAACTATTGGGGTGATGTAATTGGAATATGTATTGCTTTGATTGTGTTCGAGTGTGATTTTTTTTTATTGATTCAAATTGTTTTATTGTGTTTTAATTGATGTAAAATAAAGATATTAAAAAGTTTTTAAAAAATCTTTACTGGAGAGGAGAAAAGTGCAAATCTATGATTATATAGATATTCAAATTTACTTTTTAAAATTAGATAATGTAAAATTAGATATTAAAAGTGATGACGTTGAATGCCCTCTGTACGTCGACTGGTCACGATTTAGTGTTTTTTCTTTTCTGAAAGCGGCCCCCCACCACGTCATTCCAGGGCTTGCGAATCGGGGGCGTGGAGCGCCTGCGTCGAGGCTGCCACAAGGGGGTACTCCTGTCTGGCGGTGTAGGTGTGTTGTTGAAGAACAGCAAACAGAGGAGCGCACTTGGAACAGTGAACGATTCAGCTTGCAGGAGACATACCTTCAGTCTGAAACACTATCAAATAACATATTCCTTTAATGGAAGCAAATTAAAAACGCTGCTGGACTATACTAAAAAATGCAATTACTGCCGCAAGACCTCAGCGTGATATTATAGTGGTAATGGTATTTGCAACTGACGCCTTAGCACAGCAAACGATTTTAATAACACACCGTCGGTTGTTTTTGTTGTCCATTAGATGATTGTGCTTGCTTGCGGTCATTTACTGCTCTCTGCAGTTACCTGTTAGAATCTGGAGTCTCGTTTTAAAGTTTTTTATATATATAATTTAATGATTGTTTATTCTTATAACATTAAAATACATACTGCCTTTCTCTTTGTTTAAAATACTAAATATTTCACAATATAATACTTGGTTTATTAACACAACGTTTGACTCCGCTGTTGATTCATGGGGGTTTCAAATCCAATCACAATGCAACCGCTGATCTTCAGTAACGTTTTCAATACCTTATTATCATAATGGGTTCTGATGAATGAGTCTATTTACTATGAGGTTTAATAAACCCCAGCACCCTAGAATCCTGATCCTCGAATGAGAGTTTTAATTTCCAGTGTAGAACAACCCAAACAGGTCTCAAGACTAACGCAAATGATCATCGCCATATTAGAGTAGCGCCGGTGCATCTTGACCCCACTAGTTTACCCATTACAGCGTAATGAAGCTTGGTTGGCCTTTTGATTGCCTGTTATTGATCGAGGACCCCCGTAGATCCCATCTATTTTGTCGCGGTAAGCTTGCCCTCGGTCTGGGAAAACAAGCGAGGCCGCTTCCCTGTTGATAAAGGGCCGATACGGTATGGATTTTTTCACGCGTTGATTAGGTAATGCCATTGCCCATTTTCTTGCATAATGGGAAAAGAGCTGACACGTAAGCGCTCGCTCAGCTTAGCGTGCCTTTGATCGAGACGCGCCCGATGCTGGGGCGCTCGGGACGGGGCTGCGGTAATTGGGAGCTAAATGGTGGCGTTCAGTAGCCAATGGCAGAAACCCCACTCGAAGAAGACATGTAAAGCACTGCCACATACCGCGGAGTACTGCGTCTCGGTGTGTGGCAATTCAGGTTCCATATCGACACGGCCAAATAGGTACACTTAACTGCCGTGTGTGTACTGGTTGACCCCCTGCTCCCAGTTTCGGATCTCTAATTCGGGGTTCAGAAGTTGCTCGACGCCGCTAAACTAAATCTACTTAGGATGTACACTTTCAAATAACTTCACCAAATATTTCACTCATATAAGAAATAATACAGGACAGAATTGTTACAGCAAAAATAAACCATAGGACATGTCCAGAAGTGATAGTTTTAAGTATTTCCTCAAAGTTTACCGTTAATAGACATATTACTTTTTTGCCACTGCAACCCTTCTATTAGATGACCAGGAAGTTGAAACCGCTTTCACTATTCTGGTCTTTATGTGGCCGCAAACTTTCTTCATCAGCAGATATAGGGGATGTGAAACTGATTTTTGAGTATGTCCACGTTCAGCGGTGAATACGGCCAATTATTCAGTTGTATCTGGATAATGCAGCCGTTAAAAACCTACATCGCCTATCAGTTGCAGGATGACTATATTTGGATTGCGATAAAGTTAATTTTATTATGCATTTCTTGCATTAATTAATGACATTTAACTAATTGGATATCCGTAATGATGACGCTGCTGTTCAGTTGACATTAAATGAGAGAGATGCTTTTCTAACGGGCTGTGAATTGTAGATCTGGTTGAGGTCGGAATCTGACGGCTCATGAACTGTAGGAATGCCACACTTTGATGAGAGTAGCTCTTAGACACCCGAAGTCATGCCCAAATATAGCTGTTTGCTTATTTTGAACACAAAAAGACACACATGTCTCAAATATATATCTAAATAAAACACGGGCGTTTGCATCCCTCATGTGCAAAGGACATAGGAGCTGTCTGGATGAAACCATTTGGGTGATGGTGTAGCCTATATTCCTCCTGTCGTGGCGTCATTAGTTGTTGACCTTTTATAATTAATGTTGTGTTCTCTTCGGATTCTCCGACTCAGATAAAATAAGTTATCCCCCCACAAAAACACAGTGAAATATACTGGTAATTACACAAACATTTAAGTAAAAATAAAATGTATACACTCACATACTGGGAGGTGCTAAGAGCTTGAACTGCATTTGTTAAAGAATTATTTTTATTTCCTGGTGACTACAGAACATATCTAAGTCTTACCGCATCGAATCTGACAATCTTCACTCTTAAGCTTTGGTGAATATTTCCGTCCTAAAAAGTGTCTGTTTTGTATCTCTAGCTCTGATGCCCTAGAAGACTCGTAGGTGTGTTAACCCTACGTGCAAATGTGTCAGTGTACGTATATGCGGTCTTGACCTTAATGACGCTCCATACTCGACCGCTTCTGTGACGTTCAGTGACTGCCATTTTTGAGTGAACAGCACCGCCGTGTGGACATCTATCCATCCATTTCCCATAGAGCTTATCTAGTACTGCAGTGAAGATGGAATTGGTCTCAGGAAATACAGTGGAGAAGACAGGGGACACGCTGGAACACTACTTCATCACAGGACAAACACTCACACTAATGACGATTTATATATACCAGGTCACATGACCATATGTGTTTGGACTGTGGGTGGAGTCTAGATCAACTAGAGGAAAAACAGGCTAAGGCAGGGAGAGCATGCTCATTTTTCACAGTGGGGCAGATATCAAACTCACAGCCCTTGAGATTTTATCCACTGAACAATTGTACCACTGCCAATCCATCCATCCATCTGGCCATCTGTCTGTCCATCCGTCCAAGTTACCGTTATGTTGGCTTGGAACATAATTCTTACAAGTTTTACGGAAATCCTAAGACAAGAAATACACCTTCATTGCATTTTATGTCTTACTGATTTTGACAGTAAAATGTAGTTTTGTGTTCTGATTCATTTACAAGCTGGTTTTTGTAAAAGCAGGACGTGGTAATGGGGCAAACCTCCTTACATATGTATGTCACCAGCTTTTCACGCTTATTTGCCAAAGTCTCATTTGTTGACTCTTTAAACTCCACCGATCAGAGAAGCCTGAAATTTTCAAAATGTTTTGCTGTGGACCAGACAGCTGAACTTTGGGAGTGCCTTGTTTGGCTTCTAATCTGTAAGGACCCAGGCCCTAGAAGGATATACAGCCTATTGTCCTGGTCCTGAGTAACGTAGTCACTGCAGCATCTTTTGTGCCTGTGGAAGTCCAAGGTCACCTTGTACATGTTTCAGCTTTGCACTGTCAACAAAACGCAGCATCCTTGAGAAATGTGGGTGGAATTCCTGTAGTTGTTACAATGCTGTGTTCATGGGCCATGACTTTCTTGTTCCATGAATTAAAGTTTCTGTCTTCTCCCGGATCATTTGTCAGTATTTTGCCAGTTCTCTTTACCATGAGCACCTTGAACGGATTCTGGGACAGCGCTATATATACGGGCCTGTATTGGAGCTTGTTAAGTGCTCAAATCCGTTGTGATATACTGATGTCTCGTTAGTTCTCTGAGGTTGCTGTCTCCACCAGCTGTCTTCTTACATTTCTCCTAGCTGTGTCTAGTTGTCAGGTATGTCTTATTGATGAGGTGAGAGATTAGCTAACCCTGAGGAGTCTAGTAAAGGTAACAGGTAGCTCAAACATCCAGCGAGTAGCTCAAGGAAACAGAATTTAGCAGGTGACTCGGTCATTCACAAGTTAAGACAAGCTAATAAAAGCTATCATAGGCTGAAAGTTTCATGGGGGAGACCCTGTGGCTAGTCTGCTTTCTGCTCTACTTGTTGGCACCTGGAGACTCGGTGGCTTATAAAGAAGCTGGCCTGGCACACTGCCCTTCTCCCAGGCTACTTTGGGTTTTCTGGCTGCCTTCTGCCCTCATGTGATGTAGCTCAGGCTAGATGAGGCTGATGAACCTATGACTGTGTGCACCCATTGGGAGCAAATGGCATTTGCAGAGTGGCAAGTGTGTCAAGATCCGATGACATACACTGGAGTGTATTCTAGTGGAAACCCCTGAGACTTTGAGGAACTCCGTGGTTGCTGTGTTAACAGCAAGTAAGAGAGAACATTCTAGGCTTACAAACAAGGCTGTTTACTTAACTGACCACATGAGGTGTGAGGCTAGTAACCAGTTTCACCTAGGTTGTAGTACTGCTGCCATTGTTCCAGTCCTCCATGCTTTAATGGGGCTCAAAGAAGTTACTTGTTTTAGCCGTTTTGGAAAAAAGTGCTTTGATGATATGTATAAGTCACAAGATAATTATATCTTTTTTATAGGTCATACTAAATACAACGTGATTTTAGCAGACGTATGTGGCGGGACACGTTATACCGATGTGGACATTATATAGATATGATAAAGTTTTGAGCAGGTGATTGGACAGGGTGAACTGTTCTTGTGGTAGAAGAGTTCTCCAGCGGCATGTGCTGCTTGGCAGGTATATGTCATGTTTTTTACGCGTCGTTCTTTCAGATTATCACATGATTAAATAAAGCGACGGAAATATGCTTGCGATCGCTTATGGGAAATGTATTCAATCGGTTGTCCCCTGGAGCCTGTCTCAGACAGCTTAGGGCACAGAGTAGGGGACGCGGTGCCGATCCATTGCAAGGCACAGTCACACACACACATACACCATCTCGCCAATTAGCCTACGTCGCATGTCTGTGGGATGCGAGAGTAACACGATTACCCGTAGGAACGCCGCGTAACACGGGGAGAACATGCAAACTCTACGTGCGCAGCGCGGAGGCGTGTTTCGAACCCCTGGATAGATACTCAGCAAAATTGCACTTATATCTTAGGTAAAGCCTTAAATGCGCAAGCCTGTGATGCAATCGCTTTGGACAAAAATGTCTACTACATAAATGTAATATCAAAATTATCAAAAGGTAACAGCACCACGAGATGGCGCTTTCGCACCACGGACTCTGGACTACACAACTTCAAGTTTCGTGATGGCCTGTCCGAAGTCAATAATAGTTAATCGACGGAGTCGGCAGTATGTCCTCTGAATGCCAAGGATGTCCAGCGCGAGGCACAGTAATGTGCCTTATAAGAACAAGGCAATGACGTTTTTCTTGCGACAATCTGAACATGAATTGTGTGATAGCATTTACCTTTAGAAATAAAAAATGGTAATATCCTGTGTAGGCCTAATGAAGAGAAGAGCAACTAACTATTTTACAGACTGCATTACTGGAACGTGGAAATACCTTTATGTAAAGATGCGCAAATTATGTGACCGTTGAGTCGGCAGGTTTTTGTTCTACAGGAGAAATTTGTCCAGTTCTCCGATTTCACATCGGGTTTTGACACTGCACGTGCGGCCGCGCGTTGCCAATCCTGTGTTTAAGATGTACTTTCGCTTACACTGAGATGCATGAAGTCATGTGCACCCACGTGAACATCCTGCGATTGCAGATGCGGTGATGTGCATCAACCTTCCCGTTTTAAATTACTGCCTTCTTCAGGTAGGCCATCCATAAATTAAATGTATTTTCCGTAAATGTTTATTTTTAAATGGAAGCTATCGATATCTGCGATTTTCAACAACAAAAAAATCTTCACTGTGGTTTCTATTCGTGTGTACCAAAGACAAAAATATTATCAGAAGAAAAGGTCATTTGAATGAAACAATATGAACTCATGTTGATTTAAATATAATTGTTTGGCCTTCAGCTGCATAGTACAACCGGTAAACATGAAAACATTTGAAGATTCAGTCACAAATAAACAATATAACAATAACATTCAATCATAATTTGTAAATGTTTAACAAAATAAAACATATGCTGACGGCTTTCCATATTTTGAAATAAACATACATTAATGAAACTTTACAATTTTTTACGTTTGACACATGGAACGGTACACACCCTCACCATATAGTATAAACTAAACTGTGAATCTCGAATGTTTCATGTATAAAATGTTTGTCCCCCTTACAAAATACTGACTAAAAATCTTTTAATTTTACAGCAGTTGTTTTATGCTTTATTTTATATATTTGGAACGTGAATTTGCTTTTTTGAAAAATAAAAACAGAGTAGCGGAGACTGGGTAGTTTTAGCAACATTGGAACAAGCAGCTCACGTTAATAATAATAATAATAATAATAATAATAATAATCTTATTTCAAATGTATAAGATTTTCTAAGCAATATTTTGGAACTATTCAAATTTAAATAAAATATCCTCACATATAACTATTTGAAATACAAAACACGCGGGTAAGTAACGATCTATTTTACAATTCTGTAAAAAAATATAATTTACGACCCTTCCCCCTTCCAGAAGAATGGTAATTGTCCACAATATGACAAGCAAGTGCACAAATCTTTGGGGCATCGTGTCGTAATGTCTGTATTCCTTTCAAAAGTTCACAAAAAATAGATTCTTCGCAATCACTGCCCACACTCAGTCTGTCAGTATGATTCCAACAATAGTTCACCTCATTTTGACAATTTGATAAATTATTCGGAGGGTTCTAATTCTTTCATAGTTCTGTTTATTCACTGAAGGAGGATGCGTTTAAATGTCAAATAAATATTCGGACGTTACTCCAGGGTTTTGGCCTATGTATCTGTTTTGTTGTTGTCCTACATTGCCCTGTTTCACGTTTCAGGTTCAGTTTATTGGCAGCCCTAACGGGTGAAATGACCGGTTGTCCAGCACCCACGTTCCTAATTGGTACAGCAGCTTAGAATACCAGTGAATGCCATCCGCTTTCAGGGAACCGTTTGCTGTTGCGCCACCTGTCGGAAGTAAAAATGACACGAGTGTGTGACTCCACCTGACAGGTGCGAAAGCCCAGTGAGCCCATGCGTGGTCCTCTATCACCGCGTAACATGAAGCCAATACTTGATCGATCACGATAGTTCCCTGTAATGTGACTGGAGCGAATGAGCCTCGGTGTTCTACCGTATAAATCCTCTCAACGTTGACTGCCTTCAGCTGGGCTAATCGGTCGTCGACTACCAGGACCTTTTGTCCTGGTTTTACTCTGCTTGCAAATGTCGCTGCCATGTCGCCGAAAGAATCCGTCCTGTTGCTGAGGACAAAGAGAAGATGGCCCGCCGTGAGGGTGAGCTTCCTCGTAGGTTTTTCCGTTTCGATGACATAAAAAACTCTTCGCGAGTTCACGTCTTGGTCCATGAACATGATGAAGTCGCTATACAGAAGGTTTCCCTCATTGTCAGCGGCCAAAACCTTGTCGCCAGCCCTCAGATCCCTGACGCGCTTCTGACTTCCGTCCTGCAGTGAGACAAAAGCCGTACCCGGGAAGCAGCCGCCAGATTTAGCTGCAACCGAGTTTTCTGCAAGTAGAACATTCACGCTTAGTGAACTCGGTCAAAACAACAGCATGATAACAGAAGAAAACCCTTTATTCACAAATACTGAATATACATTAAAAAAAAAAAAAACACAACATTTTTAAAATGAACATTTTGACCTAACCGTTTTATGTTTTTTTTTTTTTTTTATAAACGTAGGCTATATGTATAGGTATATGAAATTGCGAAATATATTGCGAATGTTTTTTTAACCTAATAAATGTATGCAAATTCTTAATTTACGTATTTATTATTTAATAGATGAGCAAATAAGATAACTAAAGAATATATTCATGCAATTAAACAAATCCTGTTTTGTAATTTTAACATCACGACCAGTTGCATAAAACAGGCAAGTTATTGTCTGGAGAAAGGCTAACGTAGATTCTCTAATTAGAAACCCATTCGGATTTATCTTGTTGGAGCTTACTCGTTTCCCAGCTGCCGGGTCCTGTTTGCTCAGGTGCAGAAACCCCCATATGCTAATACAGGCACCTACTCCTAGACAACCGGGCAGTTTCTCTGGGTATTTGCAAAGCGGAGCTGACTTTACTAGGCGGTGAAGTCCTGTGTTTGAATTGCAAATGAAGGCAGTTACTTGAAATAGCTACTTGCAGTTGTCTATCACCGATCCCCGGTTTTCGGACTGACACTATCCGCTCAGTTGTCAGTTTAGGTTTTTGGAGCAGGTTGCGTTGTGCTCCAGCGTCTTGGAGCATACTTGCGGCAAATACAGAAATCGAAATAATCCATTTTTACTTTAGCATGCACTCTTAAAGTAAGTTCTTAGGCATGAAGTGCAGCGGAGATAATTGAAATCAGATACCGCTTTGGTTCAGCCAATGACATTACGCAGTATGTCGTGATCGTTTCTCTGACTGGGCGAAAGCTGACAAGGTGGGCAATGTTGTCTGAGGGGATAAGAGAATGTATTGTGTGTGTATTGTGTATGTAAATTTAGGCCCTAAATACTAAATTCCTGACTATAAATGGAACGGTGTCAACCATATTCTAAAAATGTAATTTTCCAGAAATCATGCATCAATATCTTAGTTCTAAGCGGTGGGTCTATTACTTTTTAATAGAAGTGTTATGCTTGCATTGGTAAAACAGAGTTGTTAAATGTAATGTACATCGGCGATCTGTGAAAATATTTTTAAGTTTTTTTTATTAATTTGTCTCATTTATATTGGGGTCCGTTAATTAATTTACAATTTAATCTGAATGCCTTTGCTTCATCAGACTTTTACGTGACTTGGAAATATAATATTTTGATTTCATTAGGAAGACCGCGTAGGACGATGTATAATTTGTGTATTGTTGTTGTCGCTACCTTTATTGTCGTAACTTGGAAAGAAACGATCAAAATGGTTATATTCAGTCATATTTCGGTTGCATCTGCATAGTATAAGTATACTTGTATGTTTATTCTAGCAAATAAAAAGCAACCGGTTTAAATATGTTTTCTTAAATTTGATGGCTTTTAATTAGTGAACACTAATGGCCGCATCAGTTTAAACGACTTCGCAGACAAACCCGCATTTTCCACTGGCGATGAAAACTCCATGATCCGCACTAAAACCTTAGAATTATTTGGGGGGGAAACACAGGATATGTACCCACACAAACTCAGAACTTCCATTGTGTTTTATTACAGCATAGACTGTAAACATTCGTGTAACCAATACCCTCACCTGCTTTGACAGAGCAATGAATGTGGGCTTTCGATTCATAATAAACCCAATCGAATCCAGCCTCCACTGCGAGCCTGGAGAGCGTGCCGTACTTGCTCTTGTCTCTGTCAGAGGTAGTTATGTCCACTGCTCTTCCCTCATAATGTAAGGACTCGTCAAAATGATTCCCGTCCTCGTCCCAGCCTTCTGTCACACGGAGCTTCACTCCAGGCCACTGGTTCATGACTGAAATAGCTAGGGAATTCAGCTTGTCCTTACATCTCTGGGAAGAAAGAAACAGGTATTTAGAAATGACCAAACAAACATTATAAATTATTTAAACGAAACACCTTTGTCCATGTGGATTCACATGCTTGTATATAGGCTAACACAAATATTTACACTGCGCCTCTGTACTGGATACGCTGTATGGAAGAATGGATAGATGAATTGATGGATAAATATTTACTCTGCAATGCATTGCCCAAGTCCTAAGTTTCAGTACAAAGATATTTCACTCGACATATATAACCGGTCCATTGTCTAACTTGAAATGGCCTTGAGTGAACATAATCCAGTTTTATTTCTTAATCACTGAATCAACATTCCTTTCCAGATACGTTTTTAAAAGCAGCACAGATCTGAAATGTTGATTTTGACTACTGATTTCGTCGGTCTGACCACCAAGACGAAGCGTGAAGCTCAGCCAATCAATGCACTCCAGAAGACGCGTCAATAATTACATTTGAAGAAATTTTAGTCCATTTCAAGCACAAGCTTAATTTAAACAGACCATTTGTTTTAATATTGATATTTCATCGAAACACATTCGAAAATGTATATGGCCCAGGTACAGCCTTTGTAAACTATACACACGGAAACGCAAAACATTTCAAACTAGGGCATTATTTAAGAAATATTAGTGAGTGCATCACCCATATTACCTAAATAACAGCTCTATGCCATTCAGCATGAAGATTTTGAACACAGTTCTACGTACAACTCCACCAGTCAGTTATCCTAGTGCCAAAGAAGAGAAGACTGCGCTAAACCACAATGGCAATAAAATATGTAACATCTGCATTCGTTTAGAGGCGATCTGGTGATCTGTCAGAGACATTGCAAAATATTAGGAACAAATGATGCACGTAATTGAAGCGCGCAGTGGTAGGAATCGTCTCCAGTATTATTCAGATCGAACCGCCGAAATGATGTATTAATTCATGAGATCACGCAGCTAATGAAAACGCATTCTGTTCGCCTACCACGAAGCTCAGCAGGGTTCTCTTAGGGCTTTGTGGCCAGAAAAAAATTGCTCGACAACCACTTACTACCGCCTCTTAACCTCTTCGCAGATTAACTGGCGCTGGAAACACTTAACAGGTACATGACACAATAATACATTCAAGATGAACTCGTTAAATTTTCCTTGATTTGCAAGGCTTTGAGTTAGTCTTACCACTGTAAAGATTCACCGTTTCCACTTAATGAAGTTAATCTGTCACCACTATAGAGTGATTCTTAAATGTATTGCAGTTAAACGCTGTATCTTTCATTGAAATCAATTACTCAAGTTGTCTAAGATCAACTTTATAAACTCGACAAAATGCCGATTTCAAGCCAAAGTAAGTCCCGGTCCGTAAGTGGCATCTATACTTCTGCACTCGTTTTGATACTCGACTTCAACAGAACTTCAAACTGGGGCAGTTGAGTCATAGTTTAAACACATACGGACAAGATGCAGTAGGCTGATTACCATAAGCATGAAAAGTTGTCGAGGACGGCAAACTCGTCCCAGAGCGACACGTGCCAATCAAGCTTGTCACCTTCATGAAACTTTCCTTCCACCGAACTATCCATCTTCCAGCAGCTTATCCAGGACAGGGAAAAGAGATTTAATTCCTCAGTATCACCAGACAGTAATTTATCCCTGATACGTAAGACGTCTTATCCAGTTTCCGTAATTTCATTCATTAAGTTAATCTTCTATGACAATACCCATTAGATGGTCTTACCGGGTATTCAGTTATTAATATAATTTCAAACCGTTCCGACCAATAAAGGACCACAAACCGAAGTATTTTTCTTCATACATGCAACTGTCTTTGAAAGGCAATGACCGTAGGTTACCACAGTAAAGAGATTCGTTCAGTCACTGTCTCAGTAAAAAAATGCATCTGCAATCAAATCCATTCAGATATGGACAATGTCTAAATGTCCTGACTGGATACTCTAAAACAGAGAAAAAGAGAAGCACTTCTTAAGTAGGGGAACAGAGGAATGCTGGTTTAAACTTCCTCAGACTCTGGCATGCAGTTAAAATGATATTTCAGTAATGGGCTAGTAATAATGGGACCTTATTAACATTAGGTGGCATCCCCGTACAAAATACACGAATGGAGATACGAAGGTAAATTTCCGCTTGTTTTTTATACAAACCAGAAATCACAAATTTCCCTCGCAAGATAATCCATTTTCTATTCCTTTTAACGGATTCCCGCATCTATTTCATATAAACATCGGTATTTCCTTGCTGTAATGAACACAACTGGGAATGAATGACTCCTGACGTGTTGGAGTTAAACTCTGACGTCCAAACACCAGAACGTGACAGGTTTGCTTTATTCCGAGCTATATTTAGCCTGTGATTGACATAACGAGTAAGAAGAGAACGAGACTGGACTAAATTTAGAATGGAAGTGTGTATGTTTAATTTTAAATATCCATTGTGCGTCTACGCATACTTTAACTTACCCGGCCATTGATAAAAACCATTCATTTTGGCTGCACAAATTGGAAATACCTAAATGTAACGGAACGTTCCTACAAAAAGCACACACCACGGAGAATAATAGTGAACTTATAGACCTTAAACTCCCTTTAAAGACTGACTGAAATTGCAGTCCTTGTGTAAAGGATTCACCCAATACGTCAGATGAACGTGAACAGATGAACGTGGTGGTTTCTAGGAGGAAGCGCCTTTCCCACCGTACCTGTGTCATCAGTCTGTCAGCGCTGGTGTTTTCTTCATCCTTAAAGATAATGTCAGGATTGTAGTTGGGAGTCAGCTCCTTAAACCTCTCGGAGTTTCTCGTGATTTTGCCCTCGTATCTGCCACTCGCCCCCAGTGTCTTCTCGGCAACGTTGGGGATGAATTGTTTGTACGCCAGAGGGGTCAGCTTCTTTGGGTGCCTCCTGTTCTTGCCGAAACCCCTGCCCGGTCCGCACGCCAACCCGGAGGACGCAAAGAAGAAACACACGAAAGCCACCAGCACACACCTCAATAACGTCTGCATTTCGCCACCTCAGTGAAGTTATTCACAAGTCGTCGGTCATGCACCGGGTAGCCTTCAGGCTCACTCGTGCGCTCAGTGCCTCGCCCTCCAGTGCTTGGGTCTCTTCTCCGGTATTGCTGCTTATCCAGTTATTTGTACCGATACAGGTGCGTAAGCGACAGCATCTGGTTTGCTGGGATCTAAAGGCATCGGAGCCGAGACGTTGCTGCACGAAACAGAACCGGAAACGACTTCTGGACACAGTTCCAGGCAGGCTGCAGCCGCTAGAGAAGGGAGTCTGGCTTTAATACTGTGTATTATAGCTGTGATCTATGGCGGAGAAGACAGCTGATTGGCTCAAGCAGACAATCCCCTCTGATGTTAAAATCTTTAGATTTTTGTTTCTCACCTGATGGCTGGATTGGAAGGGAGGGGCTGGAGTCGTTGGAGAACATCAGTCATAGATATATAAAAGCATGCTGGAGTTTAACTATACAATTGTCGAACATTGACATTCATGAAAAAATGCGCACGTAAATAATCTTTGTGTCTTTACATTAATTACATGTAAATATGCCATAGAAAGCAAGAGCACACAATTTTGCTTACGTGTAGACAATTTGACGTTAAAGTTGGCTAATGTAAACTCAACTTTTTAATACTAAATTACAGTAGTTTCTGTGTTGTATTAAGTGACTTTATGATTTTTCAACAAGCCTACTACCAGAAATCAAGCTATTTGAATGTGCCCTTGCGGTTTAATATTTTATACATTATAGTTGGATAATTTTTTTTATTGTAATTTAAGTAATGGAATGATTATCACACACATACATTTATTGCAAACCAGACAATCATAAATGACTGCAATGTATGAACGTAAAATAAAACGTCAAAATGTGTGTGGTTTTAATTGACGCCTGTATTTATTGCAAAAAAAGAAATGACAATGCAAAAAGAAAATCAAAGAATAAAGAGTTTGTTTTCCATATGTAGTTAATTAATAACTATATATCAATAACTATATAGCTGTCTTTTTCGAAATTGTTCACTGAGGCCGTTCAAAGCTTGCCAGAGTGAACGTAACACATGTAAATTAACGCCTTGATCTTGTAATGATTATCCGTCATTATTCATCCTGGTGACGCGGGGATGAAGTAATTTAAGATTAAAGGAAAAACACTAAATTACAAATACATTTCAAGTATATTAGTGTTCACAGCTTACAATAACTTGACAGTTATTTAGACATCATTTGCTGAGATATTGTGCACACAGATCTGATAAACACGCCACAGCCAGTTTTGACAGCGAAATTGCGGAAAACAAAAAAAAAACTATGAGAGTTTCAGAAATTTGTTTCAACTGTGCCAGAAATGCAGAATAAAACAAGGGTCTTGTGTTTTATCATCTCCGTTACGTTAACAGGACGAGCAGTTAGTGAACATATAAATGGACAGGCCAATAGGTTTTAGCCTAAGGCAGTTACTTTGTAATTTGTAGAAATATTATGTTGATAACAGTGAGTAATTTACTAGAGGTTATACCGCGAAGTTTCTACAGTAGAAGCTCAAATTTAACGTTTTATAGTTCCATTACCTCAAATGAAGTTAAGCTACCAAAAACCTTGCAACCAATTACGGTAAATACCTGGTCCCGTATGAGTAAAATAAATACGCTATATACTGTATTCACCAAAAAAAACAGGCAATCATTTTAATGCGTTTGCAGTGTGCGCATGTCAGCTCTGGAGCGGAATCCATGCCACCTTGAAATGCAAACACGCGATCGACGCGACGTACTGTTTTGCAGTGCACAACACGCAGAAACCCTGCCATGTGGAAATGCAATGCACAAGAGGCATTGATTTTCAGTGAGTGACGTGAAAAGAACGTGACACAATGAAAAGCAAAACTATCATTTCATTGATTTTCATCTTGTTCAGCTACCATCCAGAAAAACAATTAGAATGTATTACATTGCACACAATTTAACGATGAAACTGTGCCACATCACACCGAAATGCAATGGCCGTCTTTGCTCTGCTGCATTGGCTCGTTTTTATTTTCGAAAAGTATATGCTGAAATCGTGCCACCACGAAATGTAATCACTGTCTAATCACAGCTCTCTAGCAAGCGGGGGGCGTGGTTGCGGAAAACGAACTGAGACAATCGCTCAAGATCTAATCGATGAGGCAACAGTCACTACATCTCAGCTGTGTCCCTGTCAATAGTCTACTACCTCACTGCAGAATGTCTTTTAGAGCAATATTTAGGCAAGAATTATCCTCTCTGCTCCAGCAGGTAGAAAGTGACGCTGTGAGGGAGGATTTTGTCATTTACAAATTAGAGTGGCCCCTAGAACACTTGCAACAGGAGGTGGCTGTTACTGGCCAAGATTTCCCAGGCACCACAGTAGCTCTCATGTCTATTCTGGAGCAGTTTCAAACTCATGTTCCCGGACAAGGAAGTCACTCTAAGATCCACATCCCTATTGGCGGCATCATTCGATTTCTCCAACTTGGGCTGAACGTTCCATCGATCGCTCGAATCTCTGGCGTATCAGTGCAGGCCGATGTAGGGTAAAGGACACACTTAACTTATCCTTGCGGTGAAGTTGTTACTATTCAGTTAAAATATTTAATCTTGCCAGCAGTGATTCATTTGTGTTGGAATATTCTGGATCCGATCAAATTTTGACAAGTCTATTCTCTGTAATAGCTGTTTCTCACTAACACACCTATTCCGTTTTAAGGGTTGTCAATTTCTACAGCAGCTTCAGTTTCTACCTGCTGGAGCAGAGAGGATATTTCTTGCCTGAATATTGCTCTAAAAGACATTCTGAAGTGAGGTAGTAGACTATTGACAGGGGCACAGCTGAGATGTAGTGGCTGTTGCCTCATCGATTAGATCTTAAGCGATTGTCTCAGTTCATTTTCCGCGACCACGCCCCCCGATTGCTAGTGAATTGTGATTAGACAGTGATTACATTTCGTGGTGGCACGATTTCAGCATATACTTTTCGAAAATAAAAACGAGCCAATGCAGCAGAGCAAAGACGGCCATTGCATTTCGGTGTGATGTGGCACAGTTTCATCGTTAAATTGTGTGCAATGTAATACATTCTAATTGTTTTTCTGGGTGGTAGTTGAACAAGATGAAGATCAATGAAATGATAGTTTTGCTTTTCATTGTGTCACGTTCTCTTCACATCACTCACTGAAAATCAATGCCTCTTGTGTGTTGCATTTCCACATGGCACGGTTTCTGGGTGCTGTGCACTGCAAAACAATATGTCGAGTTGATCGCGTGTTTGCATTTCAAGGTGGCACGGATTCCGCTCCATAGTCAGCAACAGTTTAGACTAGAGCTCCAGGAGAACTCTGTGACAGGCTTCTCTAGCCTGTGAAAGCCCAGTGCCTGGATCCTGTCCATTAAAGGTGCTAAATGTGGATTAACTGTATTCCTGTTTCCCTAATGTTTCCTTGGTAGGTAGGGAAGTAGGCATAATTTTCTGTCGTGAGGGGGGAGCTTTCTTTACTGCAGCAGGTACATACAGTAGGCTTATGATACCCCCCCGCCCCGCCATAGTAGCATTTTAGCACTTGCTTTTGAATCGTTTTGTTTTGCCCACTGGGTCTGTGAACACAGCTTTACTGGAGTTTGCTGCAGCATTACAGCATGTGCATCTTCCCATAACATGGGTTTCCACAGGTTTTTAATGGAAGCCTAGCTGGGGTCTGTGGTTAGTGGTTAGAAACTAGGACTCAAAAATCAGAAGCCCCCTGCCCAGGTGAAATCTGAGGAATGGCTTTTGATTGAATGAAAATCCGAGCGCTGGATGTATGTTTGAAAGTGTAAGCCTCTCTGTTTTGCTGTTGATCACTGCTCCTCATTCTTTAAAGTTACTGTGTAAAAATAAACAAAAATCTAAAGTTATACAGGAAAAGTTTATGTCAGTCCACTTTGTGTTCCTGTTTCCTGCCAAAACCATGTTTTGTGTAAGACCCAGCCCAGGCCATACTGAAAAGGGGGCTGTTCTACCCCTGTTTTCTTTTCTCATGTTTGTCCCACGTTAGTGCAGGGTAGACTTTTCTGCACTTCTTCCATCACTTGTCCTGATCCAGGGTGTCCTCTGGGGCGGCACTAACTTACTTTGTGTCCTCTTTCAGTCGGTCCGTCCATTGCTTCTTTGGCTGCCTTTGCCACCGTGTGGTCATTTCTACATGTCTGTACCATCACATGCGCGCCTCACACATCTTGTCCGTGATCGGCGCTACTCTCATGACCTTAATGACGTCTTCATTCAGCCTAGTTAGACCCAACGTGCAGTGGAGCATCTTCACCTCCCTACCGTGGAGGGCCAGTTCAGGCCAGAGATGTTCTACCCCGTATATGATTCCCATCCTCAGTGGGACGATGTCTCATGCTGATGCTGATCCACAGTTGTGTAGTCGCGGATGTGTAGCATATATGAGATGGGACTACACATTATGTTCACTTATAATTCGCCAGCTTCCTGGTACCTCAAGCTGTTTACCTTGAGCAGTCTGATGCGTTAAAGCCATCAAATGTAAAATGATAGGAGCAACAGTCTCTTTCTTAAAAGTGAAACCCAGGAAAGTGACAGGTATCAGTGCCATGTCTGTGACTTTAAAGCCATAGGTGTGGCCTGAATATGAGCTCATGCTAAAGGGCGCTTTTACACCCTCTTCTTTGAATGTCTGTTTTTGTGTTTCAATCTGGGCCAAATTCATATCCAAAAGTCTTCAGAGTTTTCATCAACTTATTTTGAAAGATTTTTTTGATATTGCCGTCCATTGTGGGTGATACAGTATATAATTATGCGGGTATCAGAAACAGTATTGTGATTTGCAGGATACCACTCACATCTTCAGGGTTGAGGGCTCAAATCCTGGTGGTCCACTCAAAAACATACAGTTAGGCTGACTGGCATCCGTAAGTTTCCTGAAAATTGTGATTGCGTGTGTACCCTGTGATGGACAAGTGTCCCATCTACGGTGTGCCCCAGTTTTATGCAGTTTGGGATAGGCTCTAAACCCCCCACCCCCATCCCTGACCCTGTCTGAGATAAGCAGTTGGATGCTGGATCAATATATTACTATTACATGAACTGTATCATTAAAATTAAAAAACTCAGTGCTTATGACTAACTGTCACTTGTCAGTAAATATCATGGTAGTTTGTCTAACATTTTCCTGAATGGATTTCATCCTGCAGTCTGTGACCATGAACTGACCTGTAAAGTTCTGAGAAATTTTGACCATAAAATTGTTCTTGGTTCTTTTGTTTCATTTATCAGGGTCTGTTGTTTATTTTCCTATAAATATTAAAAAAATAACAAAACTGATAAATCTCACAGGAATATCAGAACATTGGAGCCAGTTATGCAATTAATAATGAACCGTTTGTGTTTCTTTGTCTTTTATCGTCTGCTATTAAAGGAATAGAGACAGATGTATAACTGATCATTTGCCCACTAATAAAAGCCTTAAAGGCTTCCCATCTCACAAATGCAGAAGTCTGTGTTGCGTTTGTTTCAAAATAGAAATCTATCTGGGGATCTCTGAATTTCCAGATAGAAATCTTTGTGGGAAGTTCCAAAGTCTAAAAATTTAGGATCATACAGTCACCATCTTGTTGGGCTTTTAAATGGTTAAATTAGTGTGTAAGAGAAACAGATGTAATTGTAAAGTATAGGAGACAGCAACAGTTCTGCTGCTGTGACGTTTTCTTAAATTCTCGGTTATGCACTTCCTCCCACTTTTGGGATGGTGATTGAAAGAATATTTCATGCTACTTGAACAGAAAGTACTTATCCACAATCCTCCCTTCAGCAGTCCTGCATTAAGTCAGATGGACTGACTGACATTGGAGTGACATGGAAGGAGACAGCTTTCGGGTCCTGCTGGGCAGATGGGAGATCTTGTTGGATGGTGGTAGGATACACTGCAAAGTCACACATTGCTGCTACACATTGGCTCTCTGTGCCTCAGGGAGAGCTCAGTTAGGCCTCAACCAGACAACTGTCACTCCAACCAGGTTGAGAAAGCAAGATTCAGCTTGCAAACCAACATAGCATGCTTCCGTGTTTGAAAAGGAGGGTGCAACTACTCATCATGGCCAGCAGGTGGTGTGGTTGTTAGAATGTTGAGCTTGCAGGTAAAATTCCAGATTTTAGAATGTGTAGGCACATAGGCTGTATGACAGAGAATATTTAGTGAATTATGGGAGGTGCTTTGGAGAAACATTTGAATTGAGTAACTAAGTAGGCTTGTTGGGAGAATCACTCCTTCACTCTCCTTCATCCTGGAGCCGGAGATGGAGAGTAGCTCGTGAAAGGACAGAAGAACGGGCCTTTGTGAGCCAAGGTGTGGCTAAGTAAATTTAGAATTCACACAATGCTATCCAGCCTTGCTCAACACAGTCAGTGAAAAAGTACTTGACTTGTGTTAATGCTTAAACATGATATTTGCTATCACAATGTCTTTTTACATTGTAAAATGAACTGGAAAAGGCAAATAAATAAATAAATAAATAAAAACAAAGCAAGAAATCTCCAATACAACAGATCAAATTCCATGTATGTCGACTGATGGTTTTGTTCAGGCAGTAGCTGAATTTTGCTCAAAAGACAGGAAGAAATTCCTCAGTTTTTTACTATTGGTTAATTAGAACAAAAGCCACATCCGACAGTACTATAGAGGCACTCATATGCCACTGGCCTTGCAGAGCATCACTAAGACATTATTATTACTGCCATTAAAGCAGCTCTTTGTGGACACAGGATGGCCTGGTCCTCTTTTACTGACCCACATTCCTACGTTGTTATGTGACTGACGTCAGACCCACCTGTTCCCACGGTAACAGAACAAATTAGCGCATGGTTACTCTCTTAGAAGTACTTTGACCTTAGAGCAGGGCAGCCCATGCTGTGTTTCCTCTGGTGGTCAAAGAGTGAACCCTACCTAAGATTCCCTCATTTGAGAGCCCAGGGGTTCCTCTGGAAACTAGGTTTAGGGAAAAAGGAAGGAGGTGGATTGGGACATGACAGAGGGCCTTAAAGCATCTTTTCGTCAACCCAGTGAGAGCAGAAGTAACATGGTTACACTGTGGTCCAGCCAGGCTGCTGCTCTAGATTCTGACCTAAGTCAGAGGGAGCAGTGACCTTTGAACTGTTTCCCTTCTGAGAAGGAGGGGGTCGCGTGTTGTACTTCCCAGGTCACAGCTGAAATAGTGTGTGTTTGATGGGTTACAGGACGCACAGGAAACAGCTAAATGTACTGGAGCAGTTAGACGTCCTTCTAGACCTTGTATGTTAACCTTTTTCTGATCAGAGGTCAGTGATATGGCAGAATAATTGTCAACATAAATTAAAGGTGAGGAATGTGATACAAAACGAAAAAAAATCCATTAATCACAGCCACACCGATGTAAGTTACTTAGATGCATAATCATCTTTGAAGAGGCTTCATCTGAGTCTTCAGTTTAGCTTCAATGACACATATTTTTTCATCCATCTATCCATCTAGCCATCAATCCATCCCTCCATCCATCCATCCTTCATTTCTTCCACCCACTTATCCGGTACCAGACTGCATGGGAGCAGACGCCAATCCCAGGCAGCACAGGGCACAAACTATTTCATGCATCAGCTAACACTTTAATCTAAAAAAATGTCACCCATAGCTAGATCTTTTTCAGAAGGCCTAGGTCCTAAAAATTGGGCCGATCTGAGCATTTACCCCTTTTTGTTGCCACACACTGGTACACGGCCCAAGCAACGCCAACAAGACTTTTCCTCTTTACAGGCTTCCATGTTTTCATTGTAAGGAATAGTTAAGAACTTCAGAAAAATAGTTAAGAACCACAGAAAAGAATGATTTAGAACAAAGAATTACCACTAAAAACAATTAAATTAGTCCCTAAATCTATAACATGTTAACAGCCTTTCTTTAAAAAGTCTTCAAAATAAATCTATGGATGAAAAAAAGAATGTTTTGTTTATGGTGGGTAAACATGATACATGCTCACATGTGAATCTGTGACCCTCTGCCACCCAGTCCACTAACACAACCTACAATTCCCTGTACCAGCTAAAACTGTACGTACACTGAGTGGCAATACGACATTACTTCAATCTAGCATATTCATGCAGTATATTTCCCCATATGGAACAGTGTTCACCAGAGATCCCTTGTTTTTTCAAAGAAAACAATTTTTGCAACCCTAATCATTATAGAAAACATAATTCAGCTTTTAAAATACACACACTTACTGAAGAAGAAGCCAAACCCTCCATCTGGTATGATGAACAAAAGGTAATACAGAAAAAAATGCTTAGTCATTGATTGTGAAGTACATTTAATAAACCTTAATAGTAAAAGAGATAACATTAAACTTGGCATGAGGAGGACCATTACCATTCAGATATTAATTTAACTCAATAAAAGAATATGTATTGCATTTTTCATCAGTATAAGATGATGACTTCATTCCACACATTCTGAATAGCACATGCAATGAAAGGGTGAAGAAATAATCAAAACAAAAAAGTAAAAAGCCAGTTTGTCAGATGAAATATTCCCCAAGTGAGGCCTTGGTATGGAAACCCACCATCTTAGCCTAGAGGGACTTCATGTCTGGTTTGAAGTCCTCTGGGTTTAGGCTTCTTCTGAAAATATGCTGGCATAAGAGAACCAAAATCTTGTTCAAAATGCTGACTGAATTCAACAGAAATGTTGCTGTCGTAAATGCTAGCTTTTGTCCTCCCCGATACTGACACAAGACACAACCCGTGTAACTGACATTGAAAAGGACCCTGTAGTTTCAAAATTGGATGGAAACTGAACTCCTGCATTAATATTTTTGACTTATTTTGGTAACAGAACCTTTACTCAAAGCAACTGATCAAAAGGACAGACCGACAATAATTGATCCCGAAGGACATTACAGGTATTGCAGAAGCAATTAAACACAAACAGGACAAATAATAGGACACATATAAACAGATACAGGCACAGGAAATGACAACAAAGTGCAATGTGCATAGAACAGGGTGTGCAAAAATGTTTACGGTACAGACAGTGTGAGTGAGGTCAGGAGAGAGACTCACTGTAGACTCTGATGGGAGAGATTAGTTTAACATGACATCTGTAGCTGGATTGCCTTGTTTCACCTACTGATGGCCTTGCCCCCAACACTGTGCTCAAAGCCCTGTCAGCACACACTTGCATTGGTCTCTGCACTAAGTGACCGCTTCTTGTAAGGCTCGCTTGACCAAAAACACTGCAGAAAATATGAGGAAAAGTCAAGCATAGGAAGGTTAAGATGGAGTCCCATTCGGGTCAGGAGCGTATAACACTGCTGTATACTGAGACTGAGGGTAGTGAGGCATTAGGGTTAGAGTTAGACAGCTAATGTGGTTTATCTCATGGGCATGCCAACACCTTCCTTAACAACTCCCCATTCCTGCCACTGCTAACTTGTTACTTGCAAGTACAATATTGGCAGAATATGAGTCAGACATACAGGATAAAGGCCTTTTTATGCAACTCAAAATAAAACTTATATGTGTGATGCATTCTTGTATTGACTAAGTGTAAGTCCTGACGACAACATAGTGCCTGCAGGGTGGAAAACTGAGGACCCACCTCTGGAAAATCCACCTCGGAAATGGTATGTTTTAATAAACCTGAACCTGACCTCAGTTATGAAATAATTTCAAAAGAGTAAGCTGAATACATTGGGGAAATTTACTTTAAAAGTTGTCATTTGTTGCCACGTGACGGACTGCCAACCCATCTCGAGTATTTCCCTGCTTGATACTCTGTGCTGCCTCAGATCCAGACACACCCCTGACACTGATCAGGATAAGCCCTTGGAAAATGAATGGATGGATGCTTTTGTTTAGTTTTTGGAAAATGTCAAACCTGTTGTGTTCAGCAGGTGTAGCCAAAAATTGCCCCAGGGTACTGGAAGGGAGCTGTTTAAATTTTAGTTACCCCAAGGAAGAGGTCCTTCAGCAACACTGCACTGAGCAAGACCTCTGACACCAGACCACAGGAAGGAGCCGCTGGATATTTTGAATAGTTGCTTGACAGTTTTATACTGTGATGACTACTTTATTCCTCTGCCTTCACATCTGCTCCAGAAAGACTCATTAGAATCTTCAAAGCCCAGTTCCTAATAAAAATGCTCTGCCTGGCCCTCACCATAGCAAAAACACGGCTGAATGTCATCAAGGAAGAAGAAGTCCAATACTTGCAATTAACACACTTCAAATGAGACAAGGTGAAACAATTTATGGTACATTTTCTTGGAATTCACCTGTGCAGTTACAATGAGGCCATTCATCCATGCTGTATAAAATGTCCTGAATTACCATATGTTGTGGTTTTAGGCCCATCAGTGCATCTCCAGTGTGAAGTTTTATCTTTCTGTCAAGAGCCATCTGAGCCTGGTCTGCAGCACAATATCCATCATACAGAAAGCACGTGTATCCACGATCTCAGACAATGAATACTCGGGACATCGTTTAGAATGTGAAGAAGGAAGTAGACCTAATGACCTAACTGTCTGCAGGTTGAAACCCCTGCAGATGTTCCTCTGATTAGTGTGTCCAACTAGTTGCTCCAGGCTGTGGTCAGATTGCAGGGGGAAATGGAAGAGGTAAGAAGTGAAGCTGCTTTTCTTAGGTACATGGGCTATACCCAGGTATTTTCAACATGTAGAGACCTTGATGCTAAATGAATCCTATTGTCTAAGCCTGTCTAATAAATCCTAAAGCTGTCCTTTGTGTATAATTCAAAAGGAGCCTCTACCCCATGGCACAGAACAATATCAACAACTGCTGGCAGTCTAGCTGAGGTACTGTGGTCATCAGTGGAAAATATACTTACTGTTGTGGACTAGGTCTGGATAGAAAGAAAACTGAGTACAAAATTTTCCAAAAACTAATACTTCTCTTTTGCTGCATATCATGTCTTAAGGATTTGAAATGGCAAAATGACCGTATCTCCTTGGGTGTGAACGGAGTGGTGGATGGCCTTTTCTCCAGAGGGTGCAGATAGGTCTGTGGAGAAAGACCCTTTGGTTCTGATGTTCTTCGAAAACCTCAGAGGCACTGCTTATGTCATCTTCCTTGGGAATGTGGCTCAACTATTTGATGGAGCAGGTCAAGAAGCACCACCAGCCAACCTACTGGAGCTCCTTCAGCTCATATGTAATCAGCTGAAATGAGATGAGGTTCAAAGGTGTAAAGAAAGGTTTGAAGGTTTGAGCAACCGACACCACCTTATACCTGGGTCAACTGACATTTAGTGTAATAACATTATTAGGTATATTGTGAGTGATTGGTGTGGCTCAATGGGTAGCACTATAGCCACACATAATCCCAAATCTCAAATACTACACCTTCTGTGTGTGTGTGGACTTTACATGTTCTCTCCATGTTGCACTGGATTCCCCCGGAGCTCTAAGACATACAGTTATGTGAATAGGTGTCTCCAAATCGCCCAAGTTGTGTGCCCTGAATTGTGGATGCTTGGTGATAGACCGACATCCCATCCAGGGGGTTCCCTGATTTGGACACACTGGACAGGCTCACTGTGACCTGCTATTGGATAAGTGGTACACAAAATGGGTGGATGGATGTTAGGTAACAATGGTGTTACTCAGAAAACAAAAGGTTTGCGTACAAGAGCAACACAATAATTAGCATCTCAATTGTGGACAAAGCTGAGGCACAGCCCGTAAGACATAGGCCTATCTGTGTCAGGGGTGGTTATTTAGAAACAATTATCATGGTTCACTGTTAGGTATAAGCTGCCAACTTGAACAAAAAAGGGCATTAGTCATGGTCTTGTTTTTACAATGGTCGGGCAATCACAAACATCGATAACCTTTCAAAACCACATAACTCAACTTATGTCGCTGAAACGTGGCACCTTCTCAATCATTCGCCGTGTTAGTTCTTATCAAAGAAAGTATTCAATTGTTTTGGTCATCTGAAGTCGACACGGTCTCACTCAAAGGTATTTAAATGCCTGTCCATGAACGTCCAGGCTCGGCAAACGGCTTCGAGTGTAGATGCTACGCCTATCTTTCAATCGGAGCTTCTCACTGCAATCACGACGGCATTGTTAGAGTGATGTTGTGGAAAAGGCTTCTGTCAGGGCGCATGATGAATCACCTAGGCTTAGGTTAAAAAAGCGAAGGTCCAATCTGCTTTTCCATCGGGACAAACACACAAAAAAATTCATTCGAGTTCACCTCACCGATGCTTTTCAGCGCAACGCTGAATTTTAAAACCGTGAGTCTGGCAAAGTAAACATCTTAGGACTCGTGCATGAAGTAGGGCTCCGATTCTGCCCGTCGGAGGCGATGACGGGGATGGGGGGGGGCTCAGAAAAGCAGAATGTGGCACAACCGGACACCGGGCTCCGTGAAGTGCCGGGGGCGGCTCACTGCTACTCACTGTTGCAGCAGCGTTACCTTGCCCTCGGAGGTAAACTCTTTATATTCCGAGACGCTAAAATGGACATGGGTACACACGGTCTCTCTATCATCCCTTAAACAAGTGCAGAAAGGAATGACAACAAATAACCTGTCGGGAAATCTAGTACAGTCCGTGTAGAACCTGCAACAAAATGGGCTTTAATTGGCTTGTTTTATATTTCGAAAACATTGATCACATTAATAAAAGCTGTATGTAAGTTACGTATTTACCTGGTGCTCTAAAATTTCTTATATTGTGTGATTTATTTTGTGTACTTTTCATGCATACCGACGTAATCAGAATTCAAAATCATCGTAATATGCCGTAAAACCGATGTGTTAGTGATTACTGATTAAAAATGTACACATCTATGTCTGTGCCATTTTGATTTACTAACGCTAGGCTTGTGTGTACTTGATAGGCTCTAACAAAGGTCCACGATCCAGTATCCGTCCATCTTCAAGCCCCTTATCCCGAGCAGGGTCTCCGGGGTGGGTTGGTGAAGAATATCCCATGGAGGTGCACAACATTGTATGTACAATACATATTTTCATGTGTAATTCATTTGTTTTAAAAGCACCAGTGACAATTAGGCTGATACTCGTGACGGAAAAGGTTTTAACCTCAATTGTCTTAATAAACATCCCGCTTCATTAACGGATGATGCTGTAATCAGTATAATACATTTAATGACAATAAATTTTACTTCATATGCATGTGTCCTAATAATTTATGTTTAGCGGAAATCATTAAGCCGTTCCCACGACAAACTGCAGCATCAAAGTGAACGGATGGCAGACTGACAGCATCTGCGGTCTAAAGCGATCGGTGTCGTTAGTTTGATTGCACCTGACAGTTTTTGTGTTTTCCCGCCCACTCCTTGCTAACCAGGACTAAACAGAACTGCGCCCTGACTGACGGGAGGTAGTCATGCAAGACTACATACGGTACTTCAGATCATTTTCACCGGGTACTTAAATGCTTTACAAGCTGAGGCTTTTGACATAGATCGTTGCTGCTAATTTCAGCGAGTGATGCCTGTAAGTTGGAAATTATTCTCTTTATCTCACGGTCGTCATATTAACCCGTGAAAAGGCATGATTACAGTGCTTGATGACTAATTGCGGTCGGAGTGTGTCTGGACGGGTGATTCTGAAAATGCAGGGTTGACCGCACCACAAGGAGAAATTAAGGATATCCGTCGCAGACATCTAAATACGGTTTTGTCAGAGGTTTTACTGTGCTATTTGCAAGAACATCTTCATGAAATATAATCAATGATTTGTGTGTTGTACAGGAGGGAGCATCAGTATATATTTTTGTAGATTTGTCCATCCATCTACTAACCACCAAACCAGGTCAGAGTCACTGGAGGGTTCAAACCTTACTTTAGCATAGGTCACAGAGCTGGGGTACACTCTGGGTGGGAGGCCATGCTATTGCAGGTCACACACACAATCAGCCACTGTGGGTAATTTAAAGATGCCAATTAGCCTAATTACATGTCTTTGAGCTGCAGGAAGAATCCAGAGTACTTAGAGGGAGAACATGCTAATCCCACACTCAGAGAATGGAGGTGGGGTTCAAACCCCCAACCTTGTGGGTGTGAGGTGATAGTACTAAGCCATTCATCTATTTAGAATTTCCCATACATTAATTTCACTGCAAAGTAAGCAACACAGGACCTACAGGACCACAGTATTATATTAATTCTATTAATGTCAGCCATTACCTTTATGAATACAGTTTCAATTCTTCATACACAGAACTGATGATGGTAAGATCATTTTTATATCAAGCCTGTTACAGAGTGGCGATTTACTGTAGATTACAGCATCTGTGGATTTTTGTCCCATGTATACAGACATTACCAGAAATAAACAAAGGTATAGTCAATAATATGTACCTCCTTATTTTAGAGTAATGGTTTTATGTGCAGTGTATACAATATTTTAGTTTGCGTGTTTTTTCTGGTGCACGCAGGTCTGAATTTCAGTTTAAGTACCAATTGTTCCCTTGGAAACAAATTTTCAGAATGCTGGCAAAGTGGTCAGTCTGGATGCAGAGTATTTAGGTCAAAATGTTCCTTCCTACCCGATACATACCTGAAGCAGCTGTTGAGGTGGAAATAAAATGGACAGATGGCTGATGAGAACCATGGTTTGCTTACACTGTTGTGAATGGTGTTACTGGGAAATCTGTCTGTTATCAATAAATGCAGAAGACAGTGCAATTGATGGGCAGAACAAGACCACTGTGAAGGTCAAATACCAACTGGTGTTCTGCCGGTGGAACAAACATTTTTACCCTGTAATATCACCCCCAATAATTATAACTGGTAAATATCCTGATGGATCTAGTCATGTACAAAGTAAGCTGGGGACAAACATAATACATTTCCAGAGGCACAGCCTTCATTAAGAATTTAGTTTTCATTAATGAAATACGCAAACATGGAAGTATTACAGCAAAAAATGACCCCTTTCTAAAAATTGTCTGTTCTCCGGCTCTGCAGTGGCAGTCAGTGCCTTTGGTGGACAGCTACTCCCCCTGAGATCTGGAATGGTGTTCATCCTTGTCATCGTGTATTGGAATAAAGGCTGGAGGCGTTTCATGTCACATTCTCCAGAAACACTGCTTCTGCAACGTTAATCTGGTGTTCCTTTCTGAACGTACTATGGGCAATTCTGAGGTGCCAATTCCCCTAACTGCATATTTTTGAACAGAAGGAAACTGGTGCAAACATGGAGGAAAAAATGCAGATCTCACACACAAAAGCTGGGTGTGAGAGTCAAATGCCCAGAGCTGGAGGTGCGAGACAACAGCCCTACAAGGGATGCTACTGCAACTCTCAGCAATGTGTAAATTTCAAGACCCCTGCATGGGAGGGATACAGTTCAAATCAGTCGTAATCATGGAAGATGTATAGTCATAATCAGCAGTAATAATGGGATATGTTGTTAAAATCAGCAGTAATTAGGGGAGATGTTGTTAAAATCAGCAGTAATTACAAGAGATGTATAGTTAGCATCACCAGTAATCATAGGAGTTCTCTAGAAAATGAGAGCTAATCAGGGGGCTTTCAGCCCACCTCTAAATCAGGAATAGACATGGCTATTTAGATGCAAGCAGCTCACAGGTGAGACCTTCCTCTCTGTACACTCATGGGCAGACACCATGTGATCAGGATATCAGGTGCTTATTCAGTAAATGTTCCTTTTCAGCCTGCAATGTCTGGCCTCTGGCCCCTCTGTGAAGAGGCCTTACCAGCCTAACTTGACTTAATATGGCATTAAATGGCACCTTATAAAAAGAAAAACTGAATCGTGGGCTAAAACAATTTGGTAGTTTTGTTTACTGTCTACCAAGAAAAGCTTTGTAATTAATCTTCTAAACTGTGTTTAGTCTCCTTTTCCCTCCGTCTGCTACTGAAGCAGCAGATTGTTGAAGCTGGGAGGGAAGCTGAGTTTGAGTCACTTTCCTGGATGCCAAGGTGGGTTTTAAGGTGATATGTCTTGTGTGCTGAAAAAAGCTTCTGAAAGTTGGTGTGGATGAGAAATTAAACTTCCTTAAACTCCTTAAAAGGAAGTGTGACCTGCTGTGATCACGTGTAATTTAACCAATTCACTTAAAAAGCAATATTTCCATGGTCCTAAAAATCACAGATCAATGCCAGGAACAAAAAAATTAAAGTTTATGGTTGATTTTTTCTGAAAGCATTGTTGATGAGGAAGACTTTCTGCTAGAGTTTGACCTGGTGATTACTGAGACCAAGGAAATCTTCAGATTCTGGGCTTACAAATTTATTCACTAAGCAGTAATACAATTTCTTACCTTCTGAGGAGAAAAAATAAGCCAAATTTTTAAGAATGATGGGGTAGGTGAAATCATGGTGAATAGACAGAGAGTTACATGTCAATGCTGTCGCACTCAGTGGAGTTTTGTTTTCCAGTTGTTGAAGAGTGGATCGGAATATCTGTCTGTCCTTGTCATGATAAACTTACAGCCTGGCCTTTTTGCGAGCAGTAACAGTAAGACACGGGGATGTGGGAACAAGTTGCAACGTTTTGACCAAGAAACGGCAGAACAGTGAAGGAGCATGCAAAAGCCTTCGACTCGCTGACCATTCACACACCACGTCCTGCGTAAATTGGCCTGCGCTTGCCGCACATCCACCTTTCATGGCTTTGCCTCCACAGTCAAGTGTTCCATTCTGGATAAACGCATCTGCTGAACAAACACGCGACTAATGCGGTCTCGATCAGTGTGGCAATTAGGCTTGAGGAGCACTTAAGACCCTTTGATTCTCTCCATGGCGTTGTCTCCGCCTTATCCTAGCTGTTGAAAACAAGGCTTACGACAGAGGCATTCTTGAGGTGAATTCTAAAGATGTTAACTGAGCATTTTTTATGCAAAATGAGCGATGTCGACAGCGCTGAGCAGCGGGGGACGTTAAATGCATTCCACCTGCGACACTCAGATGCATTCTTTCAACACTCGGGAAGAGGAGACACTCATGGGGGTGGGGAAAGCCCTCAGAAGTGGACCTCAAATGGTTCATTTGCGTGGCCTTAGTGAAAACCAGGGTTTACGGTCAGTAGCCATAGTGTAGACAGCAGGAGACTGCATCCTGTATGAAACTGAGTCTGTATGTATGTACAGCTGAAACCGTGTGCTGAGGTGTTCATACACTACATGTACGTTAACTTCTAAAGTTCTCCCCTAAAACCTCTCCTAACACATTTTTTGCAGTGTGCCATCGAACCGTCTGAGGACCACAAATGGTTGAATGTGAATCGGAGATGGATGGGCCGTTTCACCATCCTTCCCATGCATCCAAGGAGAGCAGGGCCGAGCAGAGTCAGACAACCTTACGGCATAAAACCTCATGCACACGAAGGTGGTTAATAACACGTTCAAGCTATGTGTAACTCAGCATCCTGTGAAACTCCTGTCCTTCTACAGGAAATGAGTTGTTTAGGATACCAGTCACATGTATAAATGGTGCTTGGTTGTCAGATGAAAGCCGACATGATCTTAAACTTCTGCTGAGACGTGTTCTTGATGCATGAGTGTGTGTGCTTCAGGGACAATGGTCTGCCCGTACTGCTCATCCAGCCACCACTGTTTCTCAGAAGCTTATTGATTATGATGAATGTGATACAGCCGCAGGAAAGATTACAGATGAATCAGCTTCCTAACCTGCAGAAAGCTATGTGTGTCTGTTGAAATTCTCGGGATCCTAAGATGACAGTTGTGTCGGCAAACAAAATGTGGAATACACATTTTGTGGACACAATGTGGACAAATTTCAGCATAAACAGACAGGAAATACCCTGGAGGGCGCTGCCTCTGCTGGGATGCTAGTTGATAAATCTCTTGGTAACTGGATGATGACGGTGCAGGGTGTACCTGAAATGGGCAGCCAGGCGTACTTTCCGGCTGGTGTGGCTGCCTTTGTGATCCACCCAGCTGAGCAGGACAGAACCGGGTCGGCTCATTGTCAGACAGAGAAGATGTGGCTCAGAGGTCTGGTCGTTATTAAGGTGAAAGTGAATCAGGACAGGGGCATTCAGTACGACTTTATCAGCAGCTTCAGACTGTAAACACAAAGTCTGACTTATTTTAAGGTGCGAACCAAAGATGATGCAGAAACATATAAAGACGCATGAACAGACGCACGATCAGACATGAACAGTACTGTATGGAATACATGCTTAATACCAACAGAATGGAGGTTTGTTAAGGATAAGGTATCTAAAGACAAGCTCTTTTATAAGTGAGTTTTCTGTGAAAAGATGCTGCCATTTAACATGGACAAGTCTCAGAGAGAGTCACTTTATCAATAAAGTGATATGTTAAAGTCACATATAATCTTACTGAGCCGCTAAATATTATTAAGAAATTAAATAAGACTTTTTGAAAAGTACGCAAAAGTCTTTTGTACTCCATATCAAATTATTGGCTCCTCTCTTTGAATGATGTAGTGGTCAACACATTCTTCATCCTGCTTAAGAGAGAGCTGAAGGTATTTATTATTTATTTTTTATTTTTTTTACCATGTGGGGACAGTGCCTGTGTCTCACAGGTCATGGGTTCACATCCCAGGGCCAACAGAGTAATCATATCACTGCTGGACCCTTGAGCAAGGGCCTTAACCCCAACTGATCTGGTCATGTTGGCTGGCCCAGTGCTCAAACCATACATTTTCCCCCTGAAAATTAATGAAATACCTCTGTGACATGTCCATCTATATGTCAGACAAATTATTCTCTTTCGTGTGGAGTCTACAGTCACACTAAAGCCATTTTCATCTCCTGGGCTGGTTGGCTTTGATTGGATGGTCCATTGCCATAGCAACCAGTCATATGGACCTCAGATTGACTGCAGAAAAAATTCCAAAAGGTAAAAATAAAGAAAAAGATCCTATATTGGGCAGACAAATTCAATATGTCTGTCCAGGAATGATGAAGATGCTCTGTGAGATGGTCTGAGGGACACTAGGTAACTGAAGATAGCTGAAAAAGGCGTGAAAGATGTTGGTTAGGTATGAAGTCAGAAGACTGCAGTGCAACCAAGGATAATACACTATATGGACTAAAGGATTGGGACACGAGTTAATAGTGGGGTTCACATACTTTTGGACTTGGGTAATTAAGCAATACTCATTGCTGTGACAGGTGTAAAAGTAAACACACAACCATTCAATCTCCAGCAATAAACACTGGTGGCAGAATGGGTCATACTGAGGACATTATTGACTGTCAACGTGGCACCATCATCAGATGCCACCTTCCCATCAAGTCAGTATCAAATTTCTGCCTTAGTTAACTGTAAGTGAAGTGATTGTGATGTGGAAACTTCTATAAACAACAAGAGTTCAGTTGTGATGTCATAGGCCACACA
>JAACJT020000064.1:8545379-8572504 GCA_009936485.2 Gymnarchus niloticus | reverse complement strand
TCTCTGTATTTTATTCATTTTTTGCATTATGTATTTGGTTATGTTTTCCATAGACAAAATGCTATGAATTAATAGGAGATGTGCTCACTTAAACAGTGAGATGAGCCTACATTTTCTCTCTTAGCTTATATTTTAATCAATCCATCCATTCATCCATCCATGCACCATCTAACTGCTTATTCCATTAAGCCTTATGCTCATTTTTATCCCAAGGACTTTACCTTCTTTATCGATTTAAAAGGTGCATATTTTTCTGGAGACATTCAGCCAAAGCACCAAACTCAGTAATACAAGGTGGTCTACAGGAACTTGAACCAGCATATTTTTCTGTTTTAAGCCATCATTGTTAATTCTTGCACTGCCTCCCATCCTCATTATTACAGGGTGACTCTTAAGACTTTTTGTCTTTGAAAGGCAAGGTCTTGTTGATCTTGCACAAGCCACTAAAATCATACAAAATGAAGTTTAATGCAGGCAAGAAGGACCTGAAACCAAATTGTCACGTTCAGTGTGGTGTACTCTTCAAACTGAGCTCGGAAGAAACAGTTAATAAAACACTTAAACCATGCTTTCTTTCATATTTATGTCATGCTATTGATTTTGTTGATCTGTGGCTTTTCAGGCATGTTGAACTGTTCTTTTCATTGCAAAAACGCTGACCTTAGGGCTGTTCTGAAGAGTGACATGGAGTTCGCAGAGAAAGGAAGAAACTTGTGTACACTCCTGCAGGGCAAAAACAAATGGGCCAAACCCAAAATTGCCAAATATTAACCTTTTAATGGTCTTAAGAACAAATAATTGGTCAGATAATTCCTGACTCCTGAGACCTGTGCCATCATTTGCTTGCTGCTATAGTGAACTGATGGGGGGAAAAGCTGGAAGCAGGGAAATTCACTTACATGGTCTTCTTGTACTAAAGATAAAATCATGAAAAGATTTAAATGTTTGATATAAAATTCAAACACAAACTAACCAGGAAACGTTTTCAGCTACTCACCAACTGTCTGAAGTCATCAACACTGAGTGAACAACATTGTCTCTTCTTTCTGTACAAAGCTGTCCGCAGGTTTACTCATAAGACTTAAACATTTAAGGAAATCGAAGGGAAAAGCTATCCCATTCTAAGTTACTTCATCTATTTGTTTAACTCTTGCCAATTTCCTGACCAATTATTTGCTTTTGAGACCATTAAAAGCTTAATGTTTTGCAATTTTGGGTTTAGCCCATTCTTTTTTTTACCCAGGAGTGTACGATGATATACACAATTCAAGTATTGAAACAATAGCAGTCTCCACAGGCCCTCTGTAATTACTGTGTGGGGTGGCTGGTTTTGTTTAACTAATTTAACTACATTCACTGTTCCTGCAGACCCAAGTGAGGCTCATAATCCCTACATTGGTCAACAGGAGCAGTGTAAGTGGCTAAAGGATTCTCCACACCTTTACCACTCGAGAGAGTGGGCCTCAGCCGAGATGAGGATAAAAAACGTGCTGTCTTGTCTCAAGCCGAAAGATGAGCACTGTGACAGAAAGAAAGAATGGACTAATGTTGCAGCCACTCAAGAACGCTTGGAGAGAAAAGAGGAAGTCACTTTACCAGTTTACCAGTTAAACACTAAAGCTGCTCTCTGCTCATACTGGAGAAAACCATCAAATATGAGCCAGGCATTGATTATGAATCCCTCAGATTCTCCTGCATGTTATTGTAAGGATTCACAAAGTTGCATTTCTGGTGTTCTGTATTTAATCAAGCTTTTCAAAGATTTTTTAAATTGCTATTTAATATTTTCTTATATTTAAACTCAAATATTCATGACATTATTTTCGTGTGTTCAGAATACAGACTGATGTGTGACAATTACCAAAATGTAACAAGAAAAAATAACACTTATTTAGAATAAACCATTAAATTGAAGGAAATGTTATTCCTACAGCAGGGTGACAGTTCTTGAATGGAGACATCCAAGATTAGATACATTAAAAATATATAATGTATTTTGATACAAATTACAACAGCCACTCAATGTATCAGAATAAACTACAGTATTTTGCATTTTAAAAATACAAGAATACATTTTTTAGACTTGCATTCTACGTTGGCCTGCTTGATCTTTTCCTTCACCAGCACATTGACTCCGCTGGCCAAGCATGAGAAAAACAGCTTTTCACTGCTTAACAAGGAAGGACACAAATGTGAAACTAAACAAAAGATCAAATATTCTGAAGTGTCTAAGATATATCCCAGATATTGATGTGAGTGGCCAGATTAAGCTAATTGGATCAAAAGAAAAAGTAATAATTACATAATCAGAAAGGTCTGTCTTATTTAACGGGTGTAAAAGTTAAAGGGTTAATGTGTCAGCATTAATTTATAAGTTATAATGCATTATTTCTTTGATTGTGTTAATGTATGCAATATTTCATACTTCATTCTTATGATTTTCATACCCCAAAGGGAGAAGAGCAAACATTTTTAATACAGACCGATAGTATTCTGGTTGTAAACAACGTGAGAGCTTTGGTCCACCCAGCTGGAGAATCAAACTTTAACTTAGCGTTTCACAGGAAGGCTGATAGAGGTGGAAAAGGAATCTGGTTCACTTTGTTTGAAAAATGAGGATACAAATATTGTTGCAGCCTTGGTTGCATTTCCAGTGTACACCAGGTTGTAAGTAGTTGTAATGTTAATTTCAATTATTTATAAAGTTTAATATATGTTTGAGGGGACACACTACAATGTATCAGTTCATTTGGATTTTGTCTTCTGCAAGAAGGAAGGTGGTCACAGTTATTTATGATGTGGTGACTGAACCTTTTACAGTTAAGATGTTGTACATCATTTCAATAGCCGATTTGTGTTGGGCTGTATGTCGATAGATCATTTTACGTTGCAGGGGCTGAGGGACAGCTCTCCAACAGTCCACTAAAGTAGAGCTCCTCCATCTTGTCCAAAAACTCGTTCTCAACCCCCCTATTGATCTTCTTATTCGAGAAAACGTCTGCTGTGAAAATCCTGGACAGAAGGCAGAATGTACTTATCTGGAATGAAGAGAAACAGCTGCAGATTATACATAAGGCAATAATCCCAGGAACATGAAGGAGCACACCGAACATCAATAGATACTACAGTACAAAATGCAGCTGACCCAAAACTCATCTATCCTTGTGCTGCTCAGTCACAACCCATGTTGAGTTAATTATCCTCTTATTTTCTCCATCAATATTGGTTGTTTAAGCATACCCCTCCAACACTTTTCCATTGTGAGCCATTAAAATAATCATGGCAGCATATACATATTCCTGAATTCCACTTTCTTTTACAATTATGAGGACGATGTATCTTGACAGCACAAATATTTTGACAGCACCGTTTGCCATATGCAGTTTATTATCACTAGTAAAAAGTCTGTTGCGGTCCTAATTCCATGACGTGCGCAGTACTGAAACACTGCACACTATTCCTCCTTTATGTTTCTAAGGGCTATATTTTTGCGAGTGGCAAAGTCACTCAGCAAGATCATTTAACTTTCGGCGATATTTTGAAAGCATGCACCACAAATGATGGCCGAGCATCGAGTGGAACATCGGAGAGAAATGTAAACATGCTCGTCAGCTGCGGAGAAGGTTCATTTCAGCCATGCTAAGCATGTGAGCGACCTGTTCACTTGAGCATGGGACAAACTATTGGGAGCCTAGGAACAGGGCATCATATAACCTTAATAGGAGGCTGACAAACTAACGTGTTGTAAAAATGATGGCGCTTACCTACCACTGGAGAGAGCTCTGTGGCTCAATGGGTAGTACTGTTCCCTCACACCTCCAGGCTTGGGGACTCAAACCTCCATCTCTGCTCTGCGACTGGAGTTTGCATGCCCTCCCATGCACAGTCCAAAGACATGTAGCCTAACTGGCGTCTCTAAATTGCCATCGTGTACATACATGTAACCTGTCACAAACTGGTACCCCAGCCTGGGAAAGGCTCCAAACCCCTCTGTGAGTGTTACCTGGATTAGCAGTTGGAATATAGATGGAGAAATAATACACATGTAGTGACACGTATGATTGTAAATTCGAGAGTAGTGGGTGGCATGTAGAATATGCCCGTTCTTTATTAATTAAGAGACAGACCTCTTATATGTATCATGCTATTTTTAATATCCGAATCATATCTAATATACAGTAAATAATGCTTCACCTTTCCTATATACTTATTGCATTGATACTTGATTGTAAGGATCAGTAAAATCACTTTTAAATGCATAAATATCATAGGCCTACACCACGTCCGTTTAATGGAAAAGTTTGCAGATGCATGGATAAGATCATCATGACAGACGAAGAACTGCAATATGGTATTGTGTAATTGAAATGCTCTGAAAATGTTATTCTGCAGTTTGCAACGTTACGCTTAAGTAATGTGGCATCGATTTATTGAGCTGTATTTTTACTTAATTAATATGGGTTTGGTACACAGGTGCATAATCATAATATCTGATTTTAAAGTCCAGTTTTAGATCCTAATGAGAAGACTCGTGTCTGTTTATGTGTCGATTTATATTCCCGGAAAACGATGAAGTACACCTCAGACGCATCTATGAGTATCCGACACTGGTACACCAGGTCTGTCTGCCCTGGAACCGTGGAAATGCTCCAGCATCGCGTAGAAGCTCACGGATGGATGCAAGCTTCCGATTTCGTCACGGAGATCCCCAAGCATGCTTACTGTTCGCGACACGCTGTCCAAAACCTGGAAGAAAGTTCTCCGCGCTGCTGAAGAGGTGTGAGGAGACGGGCGAGCGCGCCTGTTTGTCTTGGCACGGTAGCTGGTTCAGGAGGGATGGCTAGCTGTCGCTCTCATGCTGCTTCAGGCCATCTTTCAGTTGTGTTAAAGCTCGATCCACGAACGAATAATTGTATCGTTTGTGTTTTTCCGAGGTTAGGAATAAATGACGGTATTCTGATTGCATAAAGTAGGCAGTTTTGTTTAGGGTTGTCCTGAGCCCCAATCATTTAATATTTGCAAATAGCTCTTTCATCCCTGAATTGTAATGGACCGTTTTAAACCTAAACTGGAAGGTGCACTGCCAAGAAGAGTCGGAACCTGCAACCTCGTTGCTACCTTCCCTTGTTTAGAAGCACGTAGGCCAGTTAATCGTTCGGCCTGACCCGTTTCACTGTTTATTTTTTTCCTTTGGATCGGTTTTGCATGTTGTTCTTTTGCATATTACTTCAAGCAACGCGTTACACCAAAGTCAAAGTTGTGTTTTAAAACTATGAGTACAGAAACAGGAAAAGGTCACTCGGTTAGTTTTAACCAATAACACAGCCAGCTCCTCCCTTCCACCAAGCACCAACAGCAACGTGGACTTGGGATTCAAGGCGCTGGAGACTAGCATGAGAGATTAATCAGAAACCAGTGGTCACTTCTCAAGTGCTAATGGCGGCTGTGGAATTAATGATACATATGGTCATTTCTCAGTTTTACCACGTTGAAGATTTATGGAAAATCCATTGTTGTGACTAAAGTATGAGGTAATGTACCACTTAGTAAATGAAGTAAAACCAAAGTCCACAATTACAATTTATGATGAGCGTTTAATTTAGGAAAGCCACATCTATTAATTTGAATCTTCCTGCTTTTCAGGAGTGCCAAGGGCTACGACGCTCACCCAGTAGACATGATGTAGAAGTCTAGGTGAGTCAGCAAAAGATCACAGCAGCTGGAATGAGTGCCTGAGTATTTGGCTATCGGTGGATTCTTCATTTTCTCCTGCAGTAAAAGGTAGTGGGGGGCAGGGAGGTTCAGTGGGCTTCACTGTTTCCTCTCAACAGTCAAAAAGTCACCTCCCCTCTGTGTGTGTGAGGGGAGTTTGAATGTTCTTCCCATTTTGTGTGGGTTTCTTCTGGGTGCTCAGGTTCCCGTCAGCAGTCCAAAGACCTGCAGTTAGGCTAATTTGTGTCTCTAAGTTACCCTTACTGTATGAATGTGTGTGTTCGGCTATGAAGAGGCATCCCATTCAGGAAGTACCTCAACTTTGTGCCCGAAGATGCCTTGGAGATTTCAGGAACTCACGACCCTGTCCGGGATAAGCAGTTAGAGGATGGATGGGTGGATGGATGGATGAAAGGTAGCGGAAGTATAAATTTGTAAAGCTATGCAAATGACCCATTGGTCGGAAATGTGTGGGTATTGTTGTTATGTTACAGTGGGACAGTCAGGCTTTAAGAGCTTTTTGTAAAGAACAGCTTTTAGAGCAGAGGTTGGGTAATGATTTATGACATTAAAGACATGATGTCATTGGGATCTAAGCTAAATGAGATGCTCGACCTGCTCTGTCACACTGTAAATGTGATCGTCAGCCCCATCCCACGGTCCTGCCCTTTCTCCAAACACAACAAAGCCGGCACACAGTCCAGGACAACTGACTCGAGCGGAATGAGACCTTTTGGCCTGCGTTCGCAGCATTCCGCCATGACAACAACACCAAGGTGAACCAGTCACTGTGTGAATGACAGGATACATTTTTGCACTGTAAGATTATAACGATGCCCTTGGTGGGTGGCATCGTGCAATCTGACATTTTCCCTGGCGGTTCTTTGTTGGAACGCGGTGCTGGGCAGGCGTGCGCCAGCTTTGGAAAGTTTCTGTAGTTCCGAATGTGGCTGCTGACACTGGAAGCTGTGATGTTCTAAGACTAACCCCTGGTGCACATAATCATTAGAATGGAATAGTCATGCTTTATTCATCGTTTTCATGTGGCCCATCCTACTCACCATATACAAAAGAGTAAATTTTGGTGTCAGAGTGCAGGGTCAGTCAGCATTCAGCACCCCTGGCGCAACTGGGGTTAAGGGCCTTGTTCAAGGGCTCACTGGCAACATGGCATTTGAACTGATAACCTTCCAGATGCAGGTATACAGATGGATAACACAGAGTGACAAACCAGACCTGTTTTTTCTTACTTTCTTTATTGATGACGCAACCCTAGCTAGTCAGTTATAATTGTTTAGCACTGCGCACTCCCACGGTTGTGACAAAGTCCCCTACAGAATCATAGGTAAATCAGTGTTGCAAAATTTCTTAGATACCATCTGCCAGGTTTGAAACTCTCGGGGATCCATCTGTGATCTAAAATGTTTCCCCTTGGTGGTTAATTTGTTGTCATTTTGTTGCTTTTACTAAACATTGTTTGCTTTTGACTGTAGAGGTCAAGCTCGATCAGAGGTGGTGGATAAGATCATTTTATCTCTAAAAGGTGGAAAAAGTTTGGAAACCACTGTCGTAGCAGAACTGCAGCCCCTGACCTCATGGTGTTTCCTCCATGCACCGTCCTGTGTTTTGGTAATTTCTGAAAATAAATAGAGTGACTCAGTGGATCAGTGGAAAAATCAGTCAAAAAGTTCCAATCCCACACCAGCTCTGGACTTGGAATTTGAACGTTCTCCCCATTTTGCACAGATTTCTTCTGGGAACTCCAGGTTCCCCGTGTAGGGCATCCTCTGCCTTCTAGTCGGTGTTTTCAATAAGAGGGTCCAGTCTTAATGCAACCCTATCCTGGGTAAGCACCTATTGGAGATGGATTAATAAAAACTGAATGTTCATTAAAAACCAGTGACAAATGGAGTGGTATGGGTTAAGTCCCGTTTAATGTGCTGCTTTGCTAGAGAACTACCTCTGGACCAGGACACCCAGAACTGCATGGAAATGATGCAACACTTTGGGGAGCTCAAACACGACCGGAATTGTTTCCTGTCATTAAGAGGATCAGTGAGGATCAGCTGTAGCAGTGATTGTTAGGTCTGTTTTAAACACTTGGTAAGTTTAACCTGGTCATTAGCTGTTCCCCAATGTGCAGGCTGAAGATCAGTGTGCATATGCGTTTCCATGCATTTGTTATGGCCCTCTGGTTGTACATACAGCCCAGCTCAATAACATCAGGAACATTCCAGAAGGCTGGTGTCTGCATTCTCCTTTTCTTTGAATCAGCACATTAAATCCAAATAAAAGGACAAAGTTTAAGTAGCAATTCACTGCAGAACCAGCATCTTCCATATGTTTGATGGAGAATTATACTGTTATTGGTCTGTCAGCCCAGTAAAGGCAGACCCGGTGGTTAGTGGGGTGAGAAGCTCGCTGACTCATCCTGGGTTTTGCAGTAAAAAGCCTGATCTCCCTGCCAACATGTCACCTTAACGGCTTCAGAGCAGAGTGGAATGTGACCTGTCGTTGCGCAGCCACTCAGCAGCGTCGGTTACAGTTAGGGATGCCTTCAGCTGCCCTGGCAACAATGACCCACCAGCTAGAGAATGGGAAAGGATGATTCTGACGTGCGGGGTGTTGAGGAAGTTTCCAGAAGCTTCCAAGGTTACCGGACTCTAGCATTACCAAAGGCCAATAGTGTAGATTAAAGACGTGACTTGGCCACCGTACCACATCGTTCCAGGACAAAGCTTAGCTTCTGACTTGCTGTAGTTCAGACGTCTTGTGACGGAGAGTGTGACATTTAAATCAAAAGCAGAAAGCTCTGCAAGGTACTCCAAGGCTTCACCATGATGGCACAGCCTGATAACACCATGGTGCACCACTGCAGCTTTGAAGCCTTCAGAAACCCTGACGATGGAACGTGTCTCCTCTGTCCTGAGGGTGGTTTTAGGGGTGAACATGCTTGTAAGGTGTAAGGTGAGGCAACCATGACAGGAAGCTTCTCTTCAAGATGAGATGTCTTCATAGCTTCCGGGATTCTTCATGGCTCCCTTGTAATGTCCTGTCTCTGAGGGGCCAGTGCACCACATGTCTGATGGCGTGCCCCTTTGTCACCCAGAAAATGAACAGGCAGAGCGCGTTAGTCAAACGATATGTAGATGGAAGTATAGCTAGCAGGAGCTATCCAGCCCCTGTGCGATTCTTCAGCAGGGTGTCGGATTGGAGGGAGACAAGTTTCCAGTCAAAGTGTACAAATCAGTTGCAAACTCTGGAGTTGCTGCAGATTAGGAGTGAAATTAACACTTTTATAGCTCATCTTTTAAATTCAGTATTTAACCTTTAAAAATGGTTTTAAAAAATGTTTGTAGTCTTAGTAGATAATGAAAATGACTAGTGATTTTAATTAAATTATTGGCTGGACCCATGTCTAGAATGTTGTGGGTTCAAATCCCATGAGTGGCAGAGTAATCATATTTCTGTTAACTGGGCCTTTGAGCAAGGTCCGTAACCCTAGCTCCTCCAGGAATTCTGGATGCTGTCTGACCCTATACTCCGTCTCCTCAGGTTTTCCTCACTTGGTAAATAAATAAATAAATACATAAATACATAAATAAATAAATATAATGATTGGTTGGTTGCACATATTTTTTATATGCAGTCCATGCAAAATTATTATTTTTTTTAAAGTCTGGTGAGGTTGGGTATGCGGTCTGCTGTGTGAGGCAGTTTACCAGAGAGCAAGAAAGAGAATGCCTACCGTGAACTCTGAATAGAACCAACATTTTGAGGTTCACTTGATGTGTTAGATTTCAGCGACTCAAGTGAAACACACTTAAGGTTCAGGCGGAACACGTGTCACATGTGGACAAATCGGTTATGTTGCCTGTGTAAATTTCGGTGTGTTCTCTTTTTTTTTTTACCCCAGCTTATCAGTCTGAATGGCACTTGACCTGCCTCAACATCTCCTCTCCAGTGACAGACCTTCACTACAAGGCCAGACGGCGGGTTGGGCAATAAAGATTTATCAGTGGGTCCATTGATTGGTTACACAGGTGTTTTACAAGATGAACGAGACCAGTGTAGCGGAGTGAGGGAGAGACAAGGCAGGGCGACCAAGCAGGATGGAGTTGTTAATCTGAGATTTCCACGTCAACAAGGAGAATATAGAAGAATCTGTCGGTCAGGGAGACCCATGCTAATTTCAAATGGCCACATTCCAGCAGCATGGGTCACTTCCAGGGTCGGAGAAATGTTGGTTTTCTGTGTGGGGGCTTTGGTACAAGTACTGTATTTGTTTTGAAAGTCAACGGGTAGACGACAGGAGCAAAACATGGACTTGTTGATTGACAGGCATAGATAGCCTTTGAGAAGGACTTTGAGTCCCTGCCTGTCAGCAGAGAAATGGAGGAGGTTCAGGTAGGTGGAGACGTGCTCACACGATTCCATCTGGGTGCAGCATGTAGTGCGCCTCTCTGTAGACAGCAAAAACAGGCTAATTCTGAGTGCGACCGTCCCAGGTTTTCCTAGTTAGCCCAAGTGTGCTTTAAGACACATTCTGCCGCACGTTTTCAGGCAGGTTAAACTTTTGCTCGGTGATGAACTTGTTGTAGAGGTGCTCTTTATCTGGCTGCCATTGAGCAGAATCAGTTAGATAGTGTCTTCACCTGCCCCAGCTATGTCAGTTTCGCCGTTCTCGCTGCTGCTGTTATTGTGGCGATGTGGAGCACACAGGAAGGTGGATTAAAGTGGACACGTCATGCTCGCTTACCTTGACAGCACCCTACATTTATAACACACTGACTCAAAGCCTTTTTATCCTGTAGACGGTGTTTAATTTAGACAGAAAATAAGCGCTTCTTTGTGGCTGCAGTTCCTTTGAACGCCGGTGCAAAAATGCAAAGAATGCATACAAACTCGTCAGGAGGAAGAAAGGAAAATCGGGGTGTCGTTTCACCGCCGGCGCTGTGCTTTATCTGTTGTTTTGCGCTGCTACGGTTAGGTGACGCTCTGCAGTAGTGTCCTTGGTGGGACAGCAGGTGATGTGATAGCGGGATGGGCTCCCCTTTGGTCCCCTGTCAGCCCAGTCAATCGTCAGGCTCTGAGATAGCGGAGAAACACAGGCCTGTTTTTTTGTCAAATCCTTCGCCCCGGGGCACTTAAGAATACAGCCGTAGGACACGTACGCCCAAACAGGACATGTCTGTGATCTCGCTGCTTAATAGATTCAAAAGGCAAGACATTCCAGCCGAATGCCAAGACTTACACTTGCAGTCAGTGTTTCACAGGTGACTTTCTGTGTGTCGTTAAATGAAAGAGACCAAGGTGCTTATTTCACAGCTTCTGGAAGGAAAACCACTGACGGTGACTCATTGATGCAAGAAGTTGTGGGACGAAATAAAGACTCTTTGTTGTAAATGTCAGCGTTTGTTGTCCAGTGACGCGACGCTAGCTGGCTAAGAAATTCTTGTGAAAGTGTCGGCAGCACGAGAACAACAGTTTCTCTTCGTCCTTCGACTGGACATCGAAAATCCAATAAACACCACATCGAGAAGCTGCATAGAAGTCAATTCTGTTGTTGCATCTAAGTTCTCGATCACTCATGCACTCGCCTCAGTTGGATCACTTTTAGAGTCAGTCACTATTGGGCAGTCGGTCTCAGTTCAGGCAAGCACTGATGTCAGATGGCGTTAATTCTGGCAGCCACGCCCCTACAGCTCCCCCTGTTGACAGTGGTTTGCGTCGACATGAACACGTAGTCCTTCAGGACTCCGTAACCATGTCAGGAAGCATAAACCCAGCCCCTTTACCTCACTATGCCCTTCTCAGGGTTATGCTGCCCCAGTAACATGTCTGCCTGCTCCTAGTCGTCCTGGTGTCACTTTCAGCCTTTTTTACCTTCCCCCTTCTTTTTCTGTGGTATGAGCTGGTTGTATTTAGGCGTCGTACCCTACACACGTCTCCACAGGCCTTCAGGGTCTCTTTTTTTCTATTCTCCTAAATCACCGGCTCTTTGGACAAAAATGTTTCTTTTTTTTTTTTAAATACCACAACTCAGGTAAAGGTTCAGTGAGACGAAAGTTAAACAGAGAGCTTTTTCTTAAATGGTATTTATGGAGGAGGATGAAAAAGGCAAACAGTGTCCATTGAAACAACAGCAGGCTCCAAAATCCTCCCCGATGACAGTTGGAAGAAAGCGGCCTTTTATGCAGGGCTGAGCTGTCCCCACTGCATCTTTTAACCGCGACTGTTTGCTTAAAATGCAAGCAAGGACCAGACTCAAGCTCAGTTGAAGCCATCCCATAATTGTGTCAGGATGATGTCAAACTCGGTCCTGGGGGGAGGGGGGGTTGGGTGGACATGTGTGTGCAGGATTCTCCTCCTGTTCTCTCCTGTAATTACTTAATTAATTCAGTCCTTTCAATGGAATTGACATTTTTCCATGTGTTTGAGGAGGAAAGATGTTTGTCAGTGCATTTCAATGAGGTACTGAGCAGGTATATCTGTAGGTTTAACACAGAGCTTCTGCAGTAATCGTGGCTGATATTGGCACTCTTATTATCGTGGGATGGGCTGAAATGAGAGCTGAGATTGACATACTAATATCGAATCAACAACAGACTGTTCGATGCTAAGTCTGAGCAATCATTCAGTGTAATATCTATCACGGCCAAATTGTGCCATTTTCTCGCTGTTGCCTGGAGCCTATACCTGAGGTTTAGAAACCTGTAGGAACTTCTGCTGTTGTAGAAGGTCCCTAGTTTGCCTTGACTTTTAAGTCAGTCACGCCCGAAAACCTTGAGCAAAAAGCCACATTGAGGCAATGATGTTGGCTTTGCCCAACACGGCAAACAAGAGACATCTTTTTCAAGAATACGCGTAGGAATGTGTGCAGAACGGCGGTCACTGGAGGTTTCCTTCTCTGGAAGAGCCACCTTTACCCCATGGGGCATGAAGGAGTGGCTTTACTTGGTTTTGTCCATCTTTGAGTTAACACCATCGCTATGAGTTATTGCCTTGCTTTTAAAACATCCTTCTTGTTTTGGCATGAGGTGTAAGAGCTTGACTTCTCTCTTTTACTTTATTATACATGCCTCAAGTCAGAGAAACTTAAAGAAGCTTTCTGGAAAATTCATCCATGAGCCCCGGGAGACACCTGCTGAATGGATGTGTGAGCTGACAGGTACTGCAGCAAGGGCCAGGTGGACAAAGGTGTCTCCAGTGCGTCTTGGAACATGTGAGACTTGTTAGGAGAATACACTGATAACACCCCAGAGATTTGGTTATTTACCTGTGAGGAAGGTGGATGATCTAGTATTTCTTTCATGACTATTGTTGGCCACCATTAAGCAGTAGATGGGCACACATGTCATGTGATGCTTATGTCTGATTGTCTTTGTCCTGGACAGTAAGGCTGCGTTTAAAGACTAGTAAGACTCTTGACCTTCTCCTTCTCCACAAATTATTCAGAGGTGTAAAAAACTAATTGGTTGTTTCAGTGTAAATATAGGCCTTAAATTTGCTTCTGAATTTACTTTAGTTTCTTTTTTTTTGCAGACATTGGTAAGGATTGCATTGAGAAGTTCCTGCAAGGGAATGAATGAATGAATGAGGGTGTGTTTGCTTGGCTTAGTTAACAATGGAACCAGAGCCTTCATGTCATCAAGCAGAAAAGTATTTTATGGGTTTAAAGACAAGCGTTCAGATGCTCAAAAATAAGCATCAGAGGAACAAATTTTAGGGTGGCAAACTGGTGTTGACTGATGTTTTAAAAAAAGAGCTATCAAAGAAAATAGCATGGTGTTTTTTATTCTTTTTCGGGAAAAAAAAATCATATGTGCGTTATAAACTTGCCAGAGCTTGTTCAGAACATCCAGCAAATCTTTCTTGCAGAGGTTTTTGTCTTTTAAAGGTCTTTGGAAAATAAATTACAGAAACGCATTATTTACACTGAAAGGACAGCAAACAACTCATGCAGACCTACTGTATAACCTGCAGAATATTCTTGGACGGGTAACATTTTCCATAGCATTGGTTCATTGACTATTAAATTGGTGGCCTTTTACCACAATATAATGGCAGCACCCACCCAGCAAGCAGTGTCATAGATGGAAAGGTCACATTCGGAGCAAAGACTGTTTGACTGTGATGCAGGAAAAAGACTTGGATGAAGTTTACCGGAAAACTCACACAAAAGGCAAATGCCAGCTAAGTCACGGACCGGAATTAAAATTCTGTGGCAGTGAGTTGAAAACAGGCCTTAATGTCCCTCGGGTTTCACCTAGTGCCATGGTGTGCTTATGTGGTCCTCTAAATTGTTAACGCTAATTCTTACTTTACTTTTCCATGCTCTGTCACGGTCCATGCACAGTGCACGTGATGTAAATTCCATAATCATGGGGTGTCCGTGTGGACTGTGCGCATGCAGCTCAGATTTTGTATCCAGCGGACATTCTGTGCATAATCTGTGCATGTGCAAGGAATAAGTTAGTGCACTGCTGGGAATTTCCAGTAGATGGCAGCACCGAATTTAAAAGGATCAATGTCAATGAAGAAGGAGTAGAAGAAGAAAGTATTCGTCATGAGCAACTACAGGAGGATGTGTGGAGGGACTTGCATGTTAAGCTTCATTCTAGCCTACTAAAGCTTCATTCATTCCACAAGGACAACACGCACCCTCTGCTGGTCTGGTGGAATATCATTGCCGCCAACTGCGAATGTACAAATACACTGACAAATGTTGTATGGACACGAAGGTCCCTGCACTCAACCGTGCGTAGACCATGACGGAACATGGAAAAATGAAGTATGAATAAGGCTTTAGGGAAATAAGCCCCCTGTGCTCTGTGGTTCCAAATTTTTACTACGATATGGTTTTAAATGGCCAGTGTTTGAATGTTCTAAACCCCTCTTTTCCTTTTTGAAAATAGATCCCACCTTAACTGATTCATGCAAAGCTGGGCATTATGCAGAATCTTCTGTCCATCTTCCAACTGCTTATCCAGTATTGTGGAATTGACAAATCCTGAAGTTGGGCTTTCGGTTTTCTCCAATCACCCCTCAGGTTTGACTCTAGAATTTGTTAAACCTGATTTCTGGAACGGCCCCCTGGAGGACACCCGTGTGACACAGTGAGACCACGCACACCTCAAGATCTTGCTGGGGCACTGTGCTGCCTTAAACAAAATCATTCAAAGTTAACGGGCCAGCTCAAAGGTACAACAGCAAGGTACAACTGAGTGCCATTGACCACCATAAGGTACCTCTTGACCTTACTGTATGCACTGACATAACCATTCCTTTGTTTTGCAAAGATTAGGAATTTTAGCAGAACTTGTAACTTAGAAAGTATCCCAGGGAAACACTTGCTCATTATAACCACAAGATGAAAGCATTAAACCGGGATGTTACTTATGGATTTTTATTTCACTTTTATTGCTACTAAGCATCATTTTATAGGCTAATTAATCTGTCTAGATTTAACTTCTTTACAGGGGTCAGAATCTGGTGTGTGGTCCTGCTACATTAAATGGACGGTAAAAACAGACTGCCGCTATTCCGCAGATCGAGGTTCAACACCCAATACTGTCACCTCTGGGTAAGAAGCATGCCTGCATATGATCACTCATTTTCATGAAATGAAATAATGATACAACAAATCAGTCATGAATTTGAATAAACTGTGTGAGAAAGCACTGATGCTGTTCTGGCTATTTCTCCAGAACCAATGAGTCACCTGACACTGCCACAGTGCCGGGCCAATGTGATGGGCCTTTAGCAAAATTACTTTGACAGAAAGGAGGTAGATGTGTTGGGGGAACCGCGCTAGTAATTTATTTTCATGCAACTCCAGATTCGCAAGGACCCTGGATTAAGTCCTCAGAGAACGTGATGCCCAGAATGACAACTGGGCTGTTCAGACTAGAGGAACTGTAATTAAAATGACAGCATGTCAACCAGTTGGTTCTCGTTGGCATTGATTTTACTTGGCAAAGAGCCTTTTGCAGATTAGGATCTTTTTTTATAAACCTTTTACTTTGTTTATAGAGCCTTGCCTAAACAGTTTGCTGCTGTTGCATTGAAGCTAGTTAATAGGTCCACTACAAAAACTTCAAATGGCCAGCTTGGATTGCCCAAACACCACTGCATATACTCATCTACTCAAACACCAGTAGCCAGGCTCCACTTCCCAGACCACAGAAAGTAGTTCTAGCTGGTGGTAACAGAAATGTATGCAGCAGGCCTCCATATGGCCTGAAGCTCCTTCTTCTACCTTTGGGTTTGAAGGAACACAGTGATGTTTGTGCATTTCAGATAGAAGCTTATAGTACGGACTAGTGATGTCACGGTATCAAAATGTGAGTAGCTGTACTGATACCACTGAAGTTCCTGGATACTGATGCGATACCTCAGTGAAGAGCAAAAATTCCATTTGACCCTTATTACTTAGTTAAAATGTAAAGCTTAGTAACACAATGAACATATGTACATGTATAGAAAACCATTTAAATTATGGCTTTATTATATGAGTTTGTGCTTCTTTTACTTCCTAGCGTTTGTCCTACTTTGGCACAGCGTTGGCTATTTTGGTGGACGCCACCATGTCGCGTATTTGTGACATTTCTCCAGGAAGCAGTACCAGAGCACAAAGGCACAATATGCCACCAGTAAGCCATGAGAGAGAGAGCTGTGTTGGTTAATGGTCTCATACCTGGTGTAATTCCCAGTCCCTCAGAATCACAAGAACCAAAACATCGAGTTTGATGGTAACTGCTTCAGGATGCAATCTCCCTTAAATGCCCATGTCATTATAATTTCGTTTACCAAATGCACCACCAGGAAGGTCCTGATAAACCACCAAAATAAACAGATGAAACAATGAAACAGTTATTTACTTTGTGGTATTTTATTTGTTTTTGGCAATTCTATAAAATAACTAGGTTTAATAAGGAGGTATACCAAGAATATTCATTGATACCATTTTGATCACATATATTACTATAAACCAGGTAAACGTGATTTAAGGGTGAGTAATCTTCACTTTAGGGAATATAAATTCTCTTCAAGTAGGTTGCTGACCTCTACTTTGGTCATGGGCTTCATCAGCCTACTTCTGGACTCTTTCTCAAAGCATGCTGGGCAAATTTCAGTGTTCAGGTCAGACTCTTGGAGCCTACTCAGCTGTTTCTGCACTGGGAAACTGATCTATAGCTGGTGCATTTTGGGTAATTTAAAGGGAACAACATCTAAAACAAAACCATGAAGATGCTGCAATTTTACAAACCAGGAAATTTACTACAGTAATTCTCATACCACTGGTGTCCCATTCAGGGTGTATCTCAAACTTGTGCCCTATACTGCTTCCGATAGGCTCCAAGCTCATGATCCTGACCAGGATTAGCTATTTGAAGGTAGATGAAATTCTCATAACTCTCTCACAGAAACACTAGCCACCAAGTTCTGCTTGTTAACAACTGCATCTCATGCTGTCCTAGCATTTTTTGGACTTTTTATCCATTGTCTCCCTTAATCTTGTATCATTCAGGTGCATAGACAATTTAACTTGCTTTCAGTACATGATATGCATTGTCCCCAACATGAAAGACAGACAGGGTGGAAAAGAATGATTCACTATCCCCACTGCGTGACGGCCTTTTCACTGCCTATCGACTGTGTATGAGCAACTGAGAAAACATCGTAACGTCGCAGGTTAAGATGACTATCAAACGCTTGGCGCTATTGATTAGCTCTAAGGAGGATATCTCCTAGGTCTGATGGGAGATCAAAGGCGTGGACTGAGTCCAGATCACCTGGCGTGTAACGAGATTACCTGGGAAACCTGCTGGAGAAGGAGCACCACCCATGACAATAGGAACTAGGGGATTTTACTCCAGAGTGCTACGCTAAAGAAAACGTAAGAAGAGCACTCCTGGGACTAATCATGAGAAACACAAGGTGTCTTGTAAAGTGTCAGTTGCAAAAACATAGTACCTCCTCCTGACAGCTGCAAACGCTGTTTAATGTGTTTGGTGCAAACCAACAGCTAAACAAGTCAACAGAGACAAAGCCAATGAGGTCAAACTAACCCAAGGGTGACCTCTGCACACCTGAACTTACCTAGCCATGAGGATGTTCCCTGGGGAACTGCAAAATCACAGGAACATCATCTCTTTACTCATATAACAATAGCAGATATATAACGTAGACACTGTATTTCAGTACATCCTACAGTCTTATACACTATAATACTCTACCCTGTAGTCCACTGCAATCCTGTACAGTCCTAATACTGCATTACTGTACACTGTAGTATCTTAATTTGCTTCTGTAAATTGCAGTTCTCTCACTGCAGTTCCATTCCCTTTACTGTGATCCTATATTTCAGCCTCCAGTGCTAATCTCTTACCCTGCAGTAAAGTGTCTTCCTCCACACTGCACCCCAGCGGACATTTTACCCCCTACATAGTTACTGAAGTCACATAGATACTTTAGTGCACACCTTGTGCAGTCCTAGTCCTGGCCATCATACTTATCTTCATGCTGAGCTCCTCCAAGCCTCCTCTGCTGCCGGCAGTTCAGCACCAAGACCAAACAGTTCCCAGCAGTTCCAGCCTTGCTTTTACACTGATATTATCAGCAGAAGTAGCATCCAAATGCACCAGAATGTCCTGTGATGTGCAGCATGTTCTAGTTGGCTGATGACTTCATGATATGTGCTCTAAGATCTGATGTCTCTCATAGCAGGTCCGGGTGTTTGTTCATCTAGTGAATTTATAGATCCGTTGTCTGGTTCTGGTCATAGGTCTTATTTAAACACATACTGAAATGACATCATTTGCCAGCTGTAAGATGGGGCCGTGGTCATCGTGGGATAAGGTGAAGTCAGGTGACACATTCATTCATGCTATCTGGGTCTTTTTCCCAGTAAAATGGCTGATCTAAATTTTTTCTCAGCTAGAGAACTCACCTGACCTGACTCTGATTCCATACCCTGACTTTGATTCCATGCCCGACTCTCATTCCATACCTGACTTTGATTCTGGCCTTGTGGTGGTTTGGTGACCTGCCCGGGGTATACCCCACTTCTTGCCCAAAGTCAGCTGGGATCGGCTCCAGCTTCCTCGTGACCCTGACGGAAAAGTGGTATAGATAATCGATGGATTCTGATTCCATTCCCTAATTTTGATTACATGCCCTGACTCTGATTCCATGCCCTGACTTAGATTGTATGCCCTGGCTCTTATTCCATGCCCTGACTATGAATTCACGCCCTAACTTTGATTCTTTGTCCTGACTTTAATTACATGCCCTGACTCTGATTCCATGCCTTGACTTTGATTACTTACCCTTACTCTGATTCCATGCCCTGTTCCTCACCTGATTTGTTTCCCTAGTACTGAGGTCAAAACAATATCACACTGTATTGTTAGGGTTCAAGCACATTCCGTGCTTAACCCTATTGTTTTGGGGGTTTTTCGTCTTCTTCTTATTATTATTAGGGTTCAAGCACGGTCCATGTGGAACCCTATTGTTTTGGGGGTTTTTCTTCTTTATTATTATTATTACTCCCTGAAACGCAATGCCCAGCCCAGCCTGTATGTCTCAGCAACACCCAATTTGGCCACAGGTTGCATATTCGCACCCACTACTCAGCCGCCCAGACTGGACCCGTTGCCCCCAAAGGGGGCTCCACAGTCCACGTTTTAGTATCTCCATCGCAATGGATACTCTGACATCATAGGTTCTAACGAGTTCTTTTGAGTTCCCAACCAATCAAAATACTTAAAATCTCTGCTAATTTGCATAATTCCACGGCCAACCAATCAGAATTCAGCAGCTCCCACCCAGTTTTTTGGCAAATTTGTATATTTGTATATATTAAATATTGTATATATAAATTTGTATATATTTGTATATTTTTCCTTGCATACTAGATGATGGATTTTTGTCCAATCTGGGCAGATTTGGTATCCTTGTAATCAGCAGACCCAGCTGGTCAGGAATTATCCCAAAAATCCAATGTATGCCATCAGAGTGTTAAACTCCCTCTACTTGTCTATGGCAGAATTGCATGCTTCAGCCCATTCTGATCAATCCAGGCCAACTCATAAGTCTCAGCAACACCCAATTTGCCCACAAGTTGCATATACCCATCCACTACTCAGCCACATAAAATGGGCCCGTTGCCCCCGAAGGGGGCTCCACAGCCCCCGTTTTAGTGTCTCCATAGCAATGATACTGTGACATCATAGGTTCTACTGAGTTCTGAACCATTCAAACCCTTAAAATCTCTGCTAATTTGCATAATTCCACAGCAATGCCCCAAGAGCCTATGCCCTCAATTGTCTATGGACGCTACAGCTTATGGCAGCACTACTGCAGGCCATGTAGGCAGTGCTGGCATTGGCAGTTGCTCAACGATCAAAGCTGCTTTTGATTTTTGCTTTAGTCAATGGTGCATGGTGTCCCTGTTGTTATGTGTGCTTGAACCCGGTCATAACCACTTGCGGTTATATTTGAGCTTCTTTCTGTCCCCATGCCACTTGATCATAATACTTTTTTTGGCCATTTGTACTTCAGCAATGCATAGGAATTCTTTAGTCTTCACATATTCTGTCTTGCTCTCTGTGAGACATTCTTTACATGTGAGATTGAAACTTGGGGTTGCAGTGCAGGGTCAACTATGTATCTGGAAACCTCTTAACAATGTCTTGGGTTAAGGACCTTGTTCAATGGTCGAAAGGTGATATAGCCACCAGCCCTTGGATTTGAACCAGCAACCTTCCAGACAGACCCACCCCACCCCACCAGCATACGTATGTGGTTGCCAGATTGACTATTAAAGCCGTTCAGCAGGGTGACATTTGCATGGCAACCGGGTGACAGTAAGATAAAACAGGGGCACTAGTGTCACTGGTTTTGGGTCTAGTTTGCTCACTGCTGGAGAGATGGATTAATATTTCAGTGAACATGTATACAAATATCTTGGGTCTAATAACAGCCATTACAAATAAAATTATCCATTTTAGATTGCCGGCTACCTGTGGTTCAGCACTGTGACCAGTCTGTTGCGTTTGTCTTACCATAATGTGACACCTTTAGTAGTGATGGGACAAAGGAGGCTTCAAGAACTGTGGTGGGTGGGAGTACCCTGAACTACCAATCAATGCTAGTGCTAAATGATGCTTCAAAACCCAAAATAAATCAGAGTATCCTGAACTACCAATCAATGTGCTAGCTAAATGAGGCTTAGAACCCTGTAGTGGGTGGGAATATCCTGAACTACCAATCAATGTGCTAGCTAAATGACGCTTAGAACCCTGTAGTGGGTGGGAATATCCTGAACTACCAATCAATGTGCTAGCTAAATGAGGCTTAGAACCCTGTAGTGGGTGGGAATATCCTGAAGTACCAATCAATGCTGTTACTAAATGTGGCTTCAAAAGCTGTGGTGGATGGGGGTATCCTGAACTAACCAATCAGTGCTGGTGCTCCGATCCACCATGAGTTTTGAACCCTCATTTGTCCCATCACTAAGTCCTTTAGCAGCAAAAATGGTTTAGCAGACTCCTTGAAATGAAGTTTTGACTCTGGTGCTCAAGGCTAAGATGTCAGTATTTCAATCCATCCAACATCTAACCAAGGTATGCAGTACAGGTGAGCCTTCAGCTGAGGAAGGAAATCTAAAAAACGCAAGACAGAAAACCCGAGGACAGGATAACCTTCCATTGGGGGACACACAGAATCGCACACTATCAGTTGTTTCCCCATGCCAGTTTGCCTAAATTCATGTTTTTACAATGCATGGGAGAAACTGGAGATTTTCACAACACGGGGAAAACATGCAAACTTCACGCACAAACCTGGAGACCTGTGGTGGCATTGTCATTCCCTGTGCAGCCATGCCACCATATATGCCAGTATTTCATTTGTAAATATCTAAGATCGAATCATACCTCGGGCAAATCTTTTCTATTTCCCACACTGAAAATGAAGGCTTGTCACAGTATGTGGCTCTTGAACTTTGTCTGATCTGCCACAGAAGATCTAACATCGCAGTGTGCTGCGATTGTCAGTTAAGCATGTTGAAAAAGGGATTTGTTGATAAGGAATGTGCAGCCCTCCCCGCTTGACATGAATGTGGAAGTGGCCTGACTCTGCCACCTCAGAAATGTGCATCAAGGCCTTTTGTTTTCAGAAATTGCAGCAAGTAAGAAGGATCAGATACTGTGGTCCAGGCAAGATTTAGAGCAGGTTCCCTGGAGCTGCTGTTTGGCTTGAAGGGCTAAGATGGAGAAAGCTTTCATTTTGGGCCTGTTCTAGCAAAAGTAGGGAGGCTATCAGCTGAGAGATCTGACCCACCACCCTGCGCTGAGTACAGACGCATTGTCTTCTTAAACTCGCATCTGTATAGTCGGCTGAGCTTGATGTTGAAGTATGATTAACTGCCCTCCAAAAGCTTCTCCATGGGAGACTGGGTTCATTTCTCAGGGGTGGGCAGCACAGTTTAACACAGCTTACCCACACATTGGCACTAGAGGTGGGCAGCACAGTTTAACACAGCTTAACAGCACATTGGCACTAGAGGTGGGCAACACAGTTTAACACAGCTTACCTGTACATTGGTACTAGAGATGGACAGGACAGTTTAACACAGCTTACCTGAACATTGTCACTAGAGGTGGGCAGCACAGTTTAATACAGCTTACCATCACATTAGAGGTTGAGGCGGGCAGTATAGTTTAACATAATGACATCATGCTGTTGCCTATCAGCTTTGCACAGCAGATCTTGTACCACTCTGTGGAAAACAGCACATTCCTCAAAATAGTGACACACGTGACTTACATTAGTAGAGTAAATTGCAATAACTTTAAGTTTGTGGATGAATATATATAACTGCGGTGGCCAATGCTGTGTTCATGTCATATAGGAGTTACCATAATTACCGGTTTCATCCAACTGTACAGTAAAACAGGCAACAACCATCCCTCAGTGTCATTACACTTTGTTTAAATTACACTCCTGTATAGCAGACATTACACTATTTAATAGTGTTTTTAGCATACAATTTGCTTGTTAGCTAGCATCATGTTCTTTGTAGAAATGTAGCTAAGGCATGTGTTGTTTTGTTTTGTTAGTGTTTATTGATGCCAAAATGGCTCTCTTTTGGGTCCAAAGTGAATTCTTCAAGTACAACTGAAGAAGACTGTAAGATAGGTAGAAGCTTCAGTAAGGAGTTAAAAGCTTTAGCACAAGAAGACTGGGGCGGCCATCTTGAAATGCCCAATGATGTGAACATTTGCAAGTTGTAAGCAAGGGAATCTTTTCCATCTCTCCCATCAATCCCATATGAGGTGAACACAGCACAAGACCATCAAACATTCGGAAACCGGTCAAGCAGGCCCAGTCAAGATCAGGAATGGCAAAGGTGACATTAGAATCAGAAAGTAAGTTAATTGCTCAAAAAATTAAAAAATGAATAAAGACCATGGACTTCTGAGGAGTAGAAGTTGGTCTTAGGTGACTGATAATCAAAATTTCAAATGTTTGGGTCCCTCTGCTGTGTATTTCTATCTTCGGCAATTTAACACCCCAGGAAACACCTCAAAATTGTGCAAGAACTATCTTGTGAAGAAGGACAGTGAAGGACAAGACAACACTATTGACTAAGCCTGTCTGCAGACTTCAATCCCATGGAACTTGTATGGCACCATCTGCACAGAAGAGTCTATGCAAAGCAAGCAACAAGCAGCCTACATCTCTGGGAATCGCTGCAGAAGAGCTGGGAAGACATGTTGGGTGAGTTCCTGCTGAAACTTGTTACCTGGATGCCTGGTGCTTGTGAAGCAGTTATCAAGGTAAGTGGTGGTTATTTTAAGGAATTTGAGATATAAAGATAACTACTGCTACCTTGGTACTCTCTATACCTGGTTCTGTATATCGTAATGTGTGTTCGTTTTCAAATGTTTACAAAAAAACATGATGTTTATTGGTCAGTTATGGAATAAAGTAGCTTATTTTGACTGGTACTGTACATCTTTGGAGTTGATGCTCCTTCCACCTGCTGGAAGATAGCGAACAGTCAACAGAAGAAAATATACTCACAAAAAAATGACAAGGATATAAAAGATGTAGAGAGACAGAAGCCGGTGGTGTTGGTTATACACCACCCACGGCTCTGAGAGGGTTTCTAACCACCCCTTTAAAACCCCACATCAGGGGGCAGAAATCAGTCCACTGCTCATCCCTCCTTGACAAGGGGGGGGGACAAGAGGGGCACAGAGTAGGCAGCAAAGGAGGTGTGGGGGGCCTCCCTATCACATCAGCCGGTGCGTTTACTCCAGTTAAAGGCCCAGCAGATGTCAGGCCCCTCTGATCAGGACATCCTTCAGGAGATGCCGACGGTTGCTGTGTTGGAGACAGAAAGCAGTGCCTGCTGGGGCCGGAGTGGCCATAAAGCTGCAGAACAGTGCTCTCCTTCTCGAGGTGGCCGGGAAGGGCCGCCTCACGTCATCTCAGGCACGTTGCGCCCCCCGCAAAACACCGCAATAAAAAACCGCCCGTCCACTTAGGCTGCATTCAAGACCAGTCCTGCAAAAAGAGGTATTTCAGGACCAGACTCGGCTCAATACAATCAAGTTTTACTTTAAGGATTTACGTCCAGGAAGCCCTTGTGCCTCTATTGAAGTACACTCCCCCTGTACTACATATACATTTTCCAATTTACTTAGCTGGGAGGCCAGCTAATGACTTCATTGTCAGAGACAACGAAACACATTGACGAAACACAACTCGTGCCAGTTGAAATGAGAAGGATACAGCGTAACATTTTACTGTGTGCAAAATAAACCCGTCTGTCGTGCTAACCTGTTAAACTCTTCCCCGGTATTTATATAATTATATCATTATCTGATACTTAAAAGGCAGTTTAAAAATGAAACACTTTGACGGAACACTATATCCTCTCGGATTGAATCTAGTCTTAAATAAACACAGGGTTACAAACATGTATTTTGTTTTGTATGTCAAATGTGCTTGCATTAATCGACTGAAAAATCATCAATGTCATAACTTTTATTCCCATTTAGTACAGGACTGAATCTTGAGCAAGCTTTAAATATCGAAAGGTACTAAATCAGAACTGTAAAACACATATCAATCCATCCATAATCTTTCATCACGTACCCATGTAGAGTAACAGTAAACTTGATTATGATGTAAAACTCATTTAAACGGGCACCTGCACCCATGGTCAATTAATATTTTACACCACCTGTATACATAAATAGATATTGGCTTGATCGGTTCACATTAAACACCCTGTAGTAAAGCACTGTCAGTTACAATTTGATTTTAACGGGAACATTGACAAATCCAGTTCCCAATCCTAAGCGACACCAATCAATCCATACGCAGTCAAAACGAGGACAAAAATCTAGGCCCAAGACTAATAACAGAGGTGCTATCATAAAGGAAAGAGGAAAAAACTTTTGAGGGATTTAAGGCTTAAACAGCAAGAATTGGTCTTCAAAAAATTCAGGTCAGTTGTTTGCCATTCGAGAAATAATTATACTCCTATAAGATAAAAAACATGCATGCATTTTCGTTGATAATCAAATAGGGTATAAACTGATTTAGATATTAACAACGCATTAATTATGCTATTGTTGCTTTTGCTATTGTTTTGCTGGGTAAGATTAAATCCCGGGTGGGAATTGGTAGTGACATCAAACAAAGATTGTGTTCGGTAACATTGCCAAATAACGGCCAATTTTGTGCTGGAAACTTAATTAATAACAATATGTCAGTCGAAAGTGTAGTGCGGCACAACAGGACGCTTTTGCACGGTCGGGGAGCCTGACGGAGACTCGCCATACCGGCTACCTGTAATGCAGAGACGTGTAGCTAACACTGAACAGCACTTCCTCCTTACTAATTTATGGATGGATGATCAGTAGCAAGAAGTGGTTTCTACAAAATGAAAGTTCAAAGTCATAAAAAGACAGAGGCAGGGTCCAGCTTCCTCCGATTTTGGCCATTCTTTTATTGCGTTAGCCCCTCAACGTCCCCCCAACACAAATTAGTTGCAGAAAAAGTGCCCGGACCGTAAACTACAGTACATGCTAATTTTTTATGTAAGTTTGCCAAGAGAGACATAAACCAGGAGCGTTTCAAACTGTGATACAGGATAGAAGTGGATTAAAAGGAAATCTTTGTTCCGACTTCATTGTGTTGTCGTCTTTATGGACAATCTGAATTGGAGCTCCAGTCCTCCTTGCTAATTAGCAATACGGGCAAGGGAGTGGAGACTTCACTGGCCAGGTTCACAATGATTAAACTGCTTGTTTGAAGTTTTATCCAGGGGGATTTGGTCGTTTTGAATTGAGTGGACTCAGGGTTGTTCCAGGAAAAATGGGCTCCAACGTGTTTGGGACATTGAGCTGAATGTCCTACGCGTCGTGGCTGGTTGTGGAATGGACAGGTGCCTGTACGATACCAGGGACAGACACACGCTTTTTACCGCAGAGTATATACTTTAACAGGAGCCTTTAAGTATATATGTACCATTATATGCATTAATAGGACTTTAAATATACTCCAAACAACTTTCAACCTTTTATCCTGGTCAAAGTGATGGGAGGTGGGAGATAAAGAGCACAATGCAGTGGAAGACCCCAGTCAAGATTCATGTAGCATAGAGAGAACCTGCAAAAAATTTGGCCATGTTCCCTAAACTACATATGAGGAGCCTGGAGCCAATCCCAGGAAGACTAGAACATGAGGCAACAGAACACCCTGGATGGGAGGCTGGTCTAGGATAAATGTTAAATCATTTCAATGACATCCAAGTGTTTCTGTTAACATGAAATTAATATTCCAATGTATTAACACTTTTCACTACTCAATCTTTTAAACAAAACCAGTACCTCACGGTTTTACCTGTGGTGTTGGAAATGTTACACCGCAACATTGCAGGTGAAGTCCCTTGATTGTAGCAGCATGCTATTCAAGCACGCTACAGTCCCGCATTACCTTGACCAGGATAAGCAGCAAGAAGATGGATGGACAAAATTTTGTTTTTATCACTTAGACATTTAGTATTTGATGAGATGTTATTTGAATATCATTCAAAATATATTACCAAATAGCAAACAGAGGTGAGTGGAGGAACATGTTGGATACTAACTGTACTAAGGCACCAAAATCTAACATATTGGACAGATACTGTACCAAGACATCGAATTTGGACATGTCGGACAGATACTATACCAAGACATCGAATTTGGACATGTCGGACAGATACTGTATCAAGACATCGAATTTGGACATGCTGGACAGATACTGTACCAAGGCACTGAATTCACAGATACTGTACCAAGACATCGAATTTGGACATGTCGGACAGATACTGTACCAAGGCA
>JAACJT020000064.1:8505357-8536575 GCA_009936485.2 Gymnarchus niloticus | reverse complement strand
TACATGGCTTAGCTCATAGTTTCACTGAACTATGCAAGCCCCTTCGCCACGACAAGGCAGTGATCCATTGAAGGGGATGAAACACCTAGGGAAAAGTAAAAACAGACGTACTTGATTTTTTGTGAAGAGTGCTGACGAACGGTCAACAACTACAGCTACGGCTGGTTCGGTCTCCACCACTTCCTTCCATCTTAAGGCAAATATTTTGTCCGTGTTCTGTTTTACAAAATGGTAATTTGGATTTCTTCATTTCCTCAACCAGCTCTTGTCCAAGGTCTTCAAGACTAGACTGATCTTCTCTCTCTGGGAAGTTGGGTAAATAGTTTATTTCACATTTTTTTGGTCTCTTCACATTTTTATTTGAAGGTTCTCCCACAGGCTCATGTCTTCTGTGTTTCCCTCCATTAACTGAAACATTCAGGCATCCTGCTTTTTGTAGCTTTGTTCAGTAATTGCCCATTTTGAATTTGAGACTGTTCTTCCAGCCACAGTAGCCTGTACGTGAACCACAAAAGGGTCTGAAAACTTTCCATATGCACTGTACATGTTTATCCATTATATTAATTGCAAAAATGCCATCTGAACACACCATGTGTCCCGAATTCAGTTAAATATTTCTTCTGTGCTGATTTATCCAGGATGGTTCAGAATAAACATGATGTTTACTGCATCCATATCCTGCTCTGTCACACCAACCACCTGCATGTCCTCTCTCACCACATCCATAAACCTATTGGCCTTCCTCTTTTCCTCTTGCCTGGCAGCTCCATCCTCAGCATCCTTCTCCCAATATACCCAGCATCTCTCCTCTGTACATGTCCAAACCAACTCAATTTCACCTCTCTGGCTTTGTCTCCAAACTGTCCAACCTGAACTGATCCTCTAATATAGTCATTTCTAATCTTGTCCATCCTCGTCACACCCAATGCAAATCTTAACATATTTAACTCTGCCACCTCCAGCTCTGCCTCCTGTCTTTTTGTCAGTGCTGCCGTTTCCAGCCCATATAACATAGCTGGTCTCACTACCATCTTGTAGACCTTCCCTTTCACTCTTACTGGTACCTGTCTGTCGCAAATCACTCCTGACACTTTTCTCCACCCGCTCCACCCTGCCTATACTCTCATCTTTACCTCTTTTCCACACTCCCCGTTACTCTGAGCTAGTGCGTGATCCTAAAATATGTCATTTTTAGAGAGACACGTGATTTCAAGTAATGTCAACTCATTATGAGTAACCAGATATTTTCACAGCAAAAGTTATAATCACTTAGTTTAAATGAGTAAACTTAAAATGGCAGACATTTTTTTAGAATCACTTGAAATTTTGATTCAGATCATTATTTGGTTTTACAATGCTCTTGCTTTTTCATAGATATCGTCTAGTTGTATTTGTAGTGATAAGTCAAATTCCTCTTATGATGTCAAATTAGTTTCACTTGATAAATCAATCATCTTTTTAATGAATGTACATTCAATTTGTTGTTTAGCAGCTGCATTCATTTTCTCTACTGATATTGCTAGTTTTCTAATTTCAAATTTCAGTAACTCCCAATATCTCCCAAATTCATTAATCATTTGTGCTTGTGCCCAATATCTCTCAATAATTTCCTTGCTTTCACTTTAAAATGATCTAGCTTTAATGGTGTGCTATTCAATTTCCAGTATCTTCTATTTAATCTGCCTTTTACTGAACCCTGATTATTAATTGTGATTGGTATACCTTTATGATCCGTCAGTATAGATGGTTCAATGGAGATTCTTCCTACACAATTTCCAATTCCTGTGATATCATGAAAAGTCAATTTGTGACTTTTCACGAATCGTGATTGATCCACATATATATTTATTTGGATTTTTTTGCCTCCAGATATCTAACAAATCTACGTGAGAACATATATTTATCAATTCACATGGGGTACCTATTTTTCTTGGTGGCCGTCTATCCAATTCTTCATTAAATACACTATTGAAATCACCTCCCCATAGCAACCCCTGCTGATCTGTTACTACCAAAAGAAAACCACCCCTCACTACCCCATTGACTCTTCCAGAATTTTTCGTCTTCTGCATAAGCATATGTTTCCTGTACAAAGTAAAAGTCTGCATTCCTTCCTTTACAGTATAAAAATAAAGACTTCCTCTTTGATTCCGTAAACCTCTGTCATTAACTGAAAAAACTGAAATAGACATAAAGTGTATAACTTTTTTTATCCTTTTGAAAACTAGTAGGAACACTCAGCCATGTTATTCTTTATCCTGCTGCAAAAATAATTTCAACAAATTCTAGTATTTTGTAATATGGCATAAAACATAATACAGGCCTAGTCTTCAGGAATTGTACCAAACTTAGAGGCTTAGATTTTAAGGCCATGTTACCCTGAGATAAGGATGCTTATTAATTTGACCCTGAATCTTGAATCTGAAGTTCTTTTTTTATGCTTTGCTTAAAATAGTTTTTTAATGCTTTGTTCCCCACAAAGTATGCATTCTTTCTTTCTTTTCTAGCCTTCTCTACTTGTGGCCAAAGTTTCATTCAATCGCAATGAGATCTTCCTTAAATCGAAGACATTTACTCTCCAGATATTCATTCCCTTTGGCAGACTTCCACACAATATTCCTCGCTGACAATAATCGAATGATCACTGGTCAGGGGGTTTGAGAGCAAAGGAGTACCCACCTAGGGGCTGTTCTATGGGGTGTCAGGTGCTCCCCGTCAACAGTCCTGAACCCCTCACTGATATGCTTAGATGAGAGTTTGTTTTTTAACTTGTAATTTGATTGGTGGCAAAACAAGATTCATAAATAACGTTGTTTATGGTTATGTATGGGGGCCTGTATCACAAAAAGGGATTAATGGGTTAACCAGCAATCTTTGGATTTGACTCAGGATAACCGGTAACACGAAACTGGGTTAGTTTTTAGAGAGATCCATTGGTACAGCAATCACTACAGGGAGCAGGTTTTGTTTTAGATGACACTCCGGAGCTGGTTTTGTTCTAGCTTATGAATCAAAATATCTATATAAAGCCCACCACCTGCCCAACCAGATCGCTAGGAAATACGTCGTCGCCTTTCCTTGGGGATCAGGTGCTTGCATTATGAGAAGATCACTTAGAGGAGTGTGAATATATTATTTCTTTTTCTCTCCAAGGAAAATATTCATTAGAGATATAGATTTTTCTCGCATGACATAGTATAGGTCCATTTGTTTAAGTCCATAGAACTGCACAGCTACTACGGCCACCCCTCCGAAACCTCGGGGCAGTTGTATAAATTTTATTTCAGAAGCGGAACAATCGAAAGCTGCGGTGCTCCGAACTGCCTTCAGCTTGCTTGATTAACTCCTTTACACCATAGCGCTCTTGAATGAACACGTTTGTAAAACCTTTGAGTGACTTTAAATGTGGTTTATCTTTATTCTTGTTGCGTTTTAAATTGATTACCTGTATTTTACAGTAATTAGCAATGTTCCACTTCAAACACTTTGCAATGGAACAAAAGGAGCTAGTTAGACTGTAGGACCTACAGGAGAAGACGCAGGTCTTTCAGCATTGTTGTTGTACTCAGCGATACTGTTCTTTTTAAAAGTTGTACAGTTTACGTTGGTTACGTAAAAAAAAGAGGAATGGGACGTTGTGCGCGTGGCTTAAGTTTTGTTTTAACGGTTCTTTTACTACAATTAATAATTGACTTTTTCGTGCTTTAATCGATACCTTCATTTAGCGTAAAGTATTAGAATTTAAGAAAGGAACAGTTGTTTGTCAAAGTTAAGGTTGGCAGAAGAATTTAGTACATAAAAAATAACATTTATAGGAAGGATGCCCTTATAAACTGTAATAGAATCACTAAGGTAAGAAGAAAGCCACCAACATAGACAAATTTGTTACATTTCAATGTGCTTGAACTTGGTGGTAACGTTTCATATTGCTCAGACAGAGTGATTTACCGGCTAAAAATGAATATTTGCCGTTTGAAAGTATTTAAAGTTAACCCTCTTGTTACAATGGGTTCCAGAATGCCAGTTTAAGGTTTAATTGGCAATATATGAGATAATCCCCTTGGTTTGAAATTCCAGGACAACTTTTTTCTTTTGTTATATTGTTTTTTTTCTTTTGTTTCGTTTCTTTTTGTCTTGTATGCAGTAAACGTAAAAGATCGCGGTAACGGCCTTATTGGAGGTGGATATGACAATACAAATAGGGCACAAAATAAACCGCTTTGCTGAGAGTAAAAATAATCAAGGAAAATACGTTTTAATTAAACATCTACGATAGGTCAGTGTGTTTATTTCTGCAACACAACGGATAACTTTAGTGGTAAGCTGAAATTACACTTGCCTTGCTTAATGGTATTATGAGTTATGCTCACACCAGCTGCAGTGTCAGCCACCTTGCACACAGCTAATATTAACAATGTTATGATTACTAGTGTCACGCTGCTCCTTGCTCTGGCCACCAGGGGGAGTCCTGACCCCAGGGCACCAACAGAAATATCATAAGATTGTGCCAGTGCCTGGCGGGACAAAGAGTTTTATTTCCAGTGTTCAGCTTTCGCTAATTTGTTGGTCTTTGTTATTGCATAATGCAAATGATTACAGAAAAGGCTTGTTTCATAAATAAAAAAATGTAAACAATGTTCTGGTAAACACATAGGGAAATGTATCTTGCAGAACAGCTTCCTAAATAAATTTAAACATATGTTATAGATTAACCACGTCCATATGAGTTAATGAGTTTTTAAAATAATTAAATTGGGAAACAAACTATTAATTACTATCAAAATGCAAGGAACAAATTGTAATGGAACTGGACTTGTGACCAAGCGTCACCCTTGCAGAGAATACGTGAACTGAATTATTGCCACTAATTATTCCACACAGTATTAATAAACACAATAATTTACTGAGTGCCTGACATGGGACCATATTGTGACAGACGTTTTATTTGTTGGTGATTGTACAATTCAACACCTATTGTTTAAAGGGGACATTAAGATATTGGCTTTTTTCAGTTTGTAAATTTGTACACGTATACAAGTGGTTTATTTTTACATCACTGAACATCGTCCGCATTGAGGTTAATTCTGTCAGGCTGTTAAATTTGTTAGCCACTGTTATTTAATGCGGATTATACCGAGTTCACCCAAATATTCAATTGTTTCCGACACAGATACACATGCTCTTCAATCCTATTCTTATAATTACTTGAATCGTGCCTGTCCATCGTCCCGTGTCCACCGAGTTTCGGTTTCTGACCCATTCCCTGGAAGCGAAGAACACTTTGCCGAAACTGGTTCCTTCACGATTACTTAAATTTGAACCAATGACAACACTGGAAGGACATCGCTATCCAGTGAAAGATGAATTTGCGCCGCAAGGAGGTGGGACTTCCGTATCATCGTGTTGTGTTTCTGGAAAAAGAAGGGGAAAATTTGGGGGAGATTTTGTTTTTCAGTTACGGCGTTTCGTATTCCCTGTGATTGCAGTGTGTGGTTTCCGTTGACAGTTTCCTTAATTTCAGGTAAAAACCTAACGCTCGTAGGTCGGTATAATGACGGGATAGGGTTATTCGGCAATGGTAGATTGTTAGCAAGTTCGCTAACCTGTAAAGATGAAAATAAAAAAGCGATTAGTTTTAATTAGCGTTGGAACTTGTACGGCTGGCTAAGGTCGGGCTCTGCTGCGTCTTTGCCGATGTGATCAAAAGTAATCAAACATCTTCCTTCAGCTCAGTAGTCTAAGGTGCCGACGAGCAGGGGCGCTGTGCTGAGTCATTTTTGCTAGCTATATAGGAGGAAACTGAAAGTGTTTTCTGCAGTCATCTGGACGTTGGGATTAGGGTTAGGGTCTGCTGTGGTGAGGCTGAGCTCATCGGGATGTCGAGAGACCACCAGCGGACACTGACTCAGGAAGTTTCCTTGGTGACAGACGCCTAGCTAACAAATGTGAATCTGTATATGTTGAAATGAGCAGTTGCACAGCAATAAATACTGACGTTCCTGTCACTGTCTTGTGGTATTTAAGTTACGTTTTTAGTTAGATGTTCCACCATTTGATGGCAGTGACACCGCACCTGGAGGGTATAAGGAATCCCTACTTGTATTGAGCCACGTTATCGAGCATGTTGACTAGGCTCAAATTCATCCTCATCTTGTGTGTGTAGAGCCAGCGACTCCCCTAACGTCAGCAACGTGGGGCGTTCAGTTTTTAAACTCTTAATGATAAGCATGGTCATTCCAACGTTGATACTGGATTTGTGTCATGAAAGCACCGCTGAAGTTCGGGTGCGATGTAGTTTTGCAGGTGAGGGTGAAGTCGCAGCTTTTGGTGGTTCGCAGGTTGGCTAAGGATGTGCACAGCATTAAAGAATACGTTGGAAATTATTTAGACGATCACTCTTATAGCTGACAGAGCAGTAATGATTACATCTTATTTTGGAAACGGTTTCAGGTGTTTAGTTAATCTTTATGAATCCTGGGAATCAGCTACTGCTGATTTACCTCGACACCTTATCATTTTGAACCATTCAAACCAGATGTTCTCTGAAGTAAAATTGCAAGCTTTATCTTCTCAGTTGTGCTTTCCATCACACAAAAAATGGCCTTTTTGGGCTATGGGTCAGTTGAGTCGCAGTATTGGTTGACATTTTGTATTCCGCCTTGTTTTTGGGTTTTTGGTTTGCTGTGGAACTGTTAGTTTGTGTTTTGTATTTCAGCTGAATTTTGGGCAGCACTGCAACAAGAACAGTTTGTTAAATGAAAACTTAAGCCATGTTCAGCTTTGAGGGAGATTTCAGGACAAGACCCAAAGTGTCTCTTGGTGGAGCCAGCAAAAAGGTACGACATCATTATTTTCTTTGGTTAAATGGTTTTAGCTGCTTCATAGAAGGCTTTTGCCCAGTGAAGTACATACTTCATCGGAGGTTGATCTTCTTTTCATGGTCAGATGCTACCTTTACTGAAACCTTTCAGGTACAGAAGTTTTCTCAGGAGGCATCAAAACTGGGAGCTGTCAGTTGCAGTTTGTTCATTTTCTGCTCAGCTGTTTTTTAAATCCTAGGATAACTGATTCTTTTTTTGGAAAGCAGACATTTTTAGGTTTCATAAGATAGTTTAGCATTAGCATGAAGATGAAACTCAGCAACACTCAAGTGTATGGAAAAAGGTGATAAAACATCTAAAGATGTAAGACAAGGTTTCGATATTCCCTTATTTTCATGAATTTCATGTACTTGTTTTCCGTTAAAGGAGGAAAAGGCTTCCCTGTTGCATCGCACACAAGAAGAGAGGAAAAAAAGAGAGGTACGGGCTTCCTGGGGTGTATCTGATGACTAGCTGTGATTGTTTAGACCAGACAGTGTGATTGCTCTGCCTTCTATAGTGGTGTCTGTAGGACAGGGTTTCCCAGTCCTTTCAATCTCAGCTACATTTGTTTATTATTACTACATTGATAGTATGGATTTGCTGACCACTAGAGGGCGATCATGACCCACCTGGTTAAGAAAGACTCGTCCAGGAGAATGGTTCAAGGATCACCTACCTGAAACTTCTTTGTTTAGCCTGATAGCTGATCTGATAGCTGTCTTAACTACACAGTGTAAAGGAGGTAGTGAAATGGGAAGGAAGTTTGATGTTCACTGCTTTCTCTTCTGCCCAGGACGAACGACGAAGACTGAGAAATGCAATAATTATTCAGTCATATGTGCGAGGTTATAAGGACAGAAAGCAGCAGGTATGTATAATCTGTTTTTTTTTATGATGATGATTCTGGTTTGGAAGTAAATTTATGCTATTTAAATTATTTGTTAGGCACAGAGGGAGCCTGGCTTCAGGTCTGAACCAGTTTACGTGTGTGACCATGCATTTCTGAATTAACATTAGAATTAAAGCAGCCAGTGAGTTCAGCATAGCAAAGCCCTTGGAGTTCTTATATTCCCGAGCAGCCATGCGGGTGACATGCGTGTGTCTTTACTGCCTGCTGCCGTTCTCTTTCTCAGTACGCTATTCAGAGGAGCGAGTTCGATTGCTCGGTCTCGGTCTGCCAAGCGCAGTCCCCAGGGGGCGTCTCTGTCAGCGATGGAGCCAATCTCAGCCTTTTGGTCCGCCAGCTTCTGTTCTTCTACCGGCAGAGCGAAGATTCACACAGATTGGTAGGGCTCAGCTGAACTCTGAATGCGCTCTTGGTCGCTGTACTGTTGTGCTGATTGGTTTGAAGATGGTTCATTAATATAATGAATCTAAAAATGTCATTTACGCGAAGAGAGAAGCAAACACAGAAATATTTCTGGCACCTAAATACTTGGGATTTTTGGTTTTCTGCTTCCTCTTGCTAATAGGGCTTTTATTTTGGAGTCAAATCCTGCCTCTCTTGCAGATATGGATGTGCCAGTGTTTGGTAAAAGCCAGTGCCCAGTTTGTGAAGCTTCTTACAGGGCCTGAGAAGCACACATGCATCTTTCAGATTAAGAGGATTCTGGGATTGTGCTGCAGGTGAGACAAAGTGTGGCCCCGACCCCCATAAAGTGTCAGAAAGCAGAATGCATCGATGTCCCTGTCCCAGATTTTGACAAAATCAACTGTCAGGAAGACCTCGTATGCCTCTTTTGCACCGAAATGGTGCCAGTACCAGTGCCGGTGCTGGAAATAACCTACTGTGAACCGGGCCATGTTTCCACCGTCTTCAGGGCTAAAATGACGTGATAAATTAGTGGCAATACGTCACTGAGCTGCTCTAGCGGCAACACAAAAAAACAGTCATCTGTGTTCCCTTGTTCCAAGCACTTGTCCTAATGTTGACAGTGTGCTCTCATATAGGGATTGGTTAACTTTACATCTTCAGATATAATCCAGAATGATACACGATTAAGCCTCACTTCATATTGCCAAACCGGCATTTCATTTTGTAATAATTACTTTAAGGGACTGGAATATTTATTTCACAGTTTGAGCATTTTTTTTATATGCCTATATTGCATATGGCATACGAATTGCTCAAAAGTTGTTAAAGCGGGAACAAAAAGACTAGCGGATTGGCATTGATCACCAGATATTTAAGGTTGTGTTGTCGGTATCAAAGATTAAAAAGTGGTATAGAGCCATCCTAATTCAAAGACAATTCTGTCTTTACTCAGTTCAGAGAACTTGTCAGAAATTCAGTGCAAACTTTAATATTTAATGACGCCAGCAGTGTTTGCTAAACTACAAGTGTATGTGCTGTTTCTTCTGCCTCTAAGCACTTCATGTCACAGGTTCCTGGTTCCAGACCAGCTCAATTTTGGCTTGGGAGCCAGTTTCTCTGCGGTGGAAAAGTACGCGAACCAGTTCGGCACCGGAAGCGTGTCGGTGGAAAGGGGGCAAATCCAGCATTGTGGCGTTCACTGTGTTTTTCTCTCCCCCTTTCCAGGCTTTTGCAGAGCTGCAAACAAGAGAGTTTGAATGTCACGGCGCCCATGAGGATGCTGGAGATTTTCTCCTCGGAGATGACCTACTTGCCTGTTCTCCAAGATGCTAATTGTATAGCATCGCTAATCGAGCAGATTTTGCACTATATGGTACAGAAAGGTAACGTGGCCTCAGCATGAGGTTCCCCGAGTTGGTGGTTTAGTTGCTCCTTGTCCCTCGTTCCTGCACACTTGTGCTCCATCCGGCATCTTCGTCAGGTGTTAATTAGGCATTTTCACTAGAATGTGTACTTTCTGGCTTGTTTTGCCGTCGTTTTAAGTAGATGGCCAGCCCAAATGGGCAGAGGGCTTGGTCAGTATGTGAATGGTCACATACTTTGGGCATGTAGTGGAAACTTAGGTTCTCCTGCAGAAGGGCTAACACCCTTTCTGTGACTGCTAAGGTCTGCCCTCCATTTCTTTCGTTATCGATTTAAAGGAGTTTCCTTAGCATCAGGAAGCTTCAGTATAAAATAACCATCTTTTATGTTATGCTAACGATGATAGCTAAACACACCCCCTAACCATGCTCTATGATAGCTGCCACACTTGCCCACTGCATCCCCCGGAGATGCTCTAGCGCTAATCCCTAGGTGCAGGCACCTCAGCAGCGGGGTCTGTGCTCATTTATCCTTCATGACTGCACTGCTCTCTCTGTCTGCTCGCTGTCCAGGTTACTACAGGTCCCTCTATGTCCTGGTGAACCACAAGCTTCCATCCAGCCTGTATTACAGCGATTGCCCATCTGTACCACTGGCTTGCACCCTGCTGGAGCACACTCTGAAACCCCTGCACTTTACCTACTCCTCCTGCACACCGGGCGCAAGGTCAGATTACCCCACTAGGGGGCACTCACGAGATTTCCTATGTGGTTAATGGCTTTGTGTTTTTTACATACTGATTTTATTAAAAAGAGGACAACGCAGAATCATACTGACTAGTGGGTGGGGGGGGTGGATGGGTGATTTGACCGAAAGAATTCCATCATCAGACAGTTCAATGAGAAAGCAAGCCATAAAGTTGTTTGACTCTCTGTCCAGCTAGTCCCAGGTATACTGTGCCTGGCATGCCCAGCTATTTATGACTGATAGTGAACCCTCCATCTTACGGCTGGTTCCTTCATAAAGCAATATTAAAGAATGAAGTGAAGTTAAAACTAAAAACCATCACTTTTGTCGCCCCCCCCCCCCCCCAAAGACAGTACGTGTTTTCCATCTTCACCGAGGAGTTCCTGATGGTCCCATTCACGGAGCAGATGTTCCACTTCTTCATTCCGGCATTGGCAGACCCGCGGCACAACTTCCCGTTCGAAGCGTTCCTCGCCTCCTTGCAGGGCACACTGGGAGCCTGCGAAGCCGCCAACACGCAGGCACCCTGGCTCTTCTACTTCGTGCTGGCCATCGGCGAGGAGAATGTGGGTAAGCTGAGGTGGCCGTGAGAGGGTACTGGGGGCATGGCAACTTGAAGAACCGTGAGCTTAACTTCTCGGTCTGTCCGAATAAAAATGGGTTTCTGTCTGTGGAAACCACAGACTGGAATTTCATTAATCACTCTTAAAACAAACCTTACATATGAATAAAGTCTGCCATAGCACAAGTAACTCAATACAGATTATAGATATAGAGGGTTCTCAGTCAGTTTCATGTCATGTGAGATCAGCAAATGCACGTGTTTCAAATTTAGCATTTGAAACAGTTTTCTTCATTTAACAATAAATTAATGTTTTGCGTGTACCACAAAATTAAGGAAAGTATACTTGAGGATATATGGTGTTATTAAATCACATTTTAAACTCTGAACGAAAACGTACTGTCTAAGATGGTGATAAAGACTGCTAAATGGTAGCTGTACACTGTGAAAACTCCTAAGGTTTGACTGATGAATTGGGTGTTCTGTATCTGAGCTGTGTGTCTGGTGCAGTGCAGCAGAGTTTACAGGCACCCCTCACACTCATAGATGCTTGACTCTTGATGCTGGTTTTGTGCTGCAGGCCGCCTGTCAGAGGAGGGGCTTCTACTTTACCTGCAGGCTCTGCAGACGCTGCTACCTCTTCTTCCTGTGTCGGAGACTGGCGCCCGTCAGGAGGTCACCGGCGACTCTGAGGACGAGGATGACATCGGCGTGATGGGGCTAGCCGCAGAGGTAACCCACCAGTGACATGATGGGAAGGCAGTGTAACGGCACCCTGACAGGGGCTGGACACTTGGCGACGTAGCGCATCACAGGCCAACCATACCGGCAGTAAACAAATGGGTTGTGTGACGGGGACGCACGAGGACCCAGCGCTGTTTGTGCCGCAGGATGACGGGCGTGTGTCGGTGCAGCTGATCACAGAAGAGTGCATCCGCAAACTGGACTCGAAGCAGCAAACCAACGCCTTGCTCAGCCTGGTCTGGAGGGACTCGGCCAGCGAGGAGGTGTTCACCATGATGGCCTCCACCTGCCACACGCTCATGGTGCAGCACCGGCTCATGGTGCCGCGGGTCAGGTGAGCGGACGAGAGGTAACAAAGCGTTGTTAAAATGTGTGCCATATTCGACGTGAGAGGGCTTGTTTTCCATTTTTAATTTACGGACACTACAAGGTTCGATGTATTTTTTTTTTTGTTGGTGGATTGAATTAGTTTAAGGATGAGGAGCTTTGAGGTCCTGTCTGTACCTTCCTGGGTTCCTGATGCCTCTTTTCTTACTGATACTCAGTGTCATTATTCTCGCGTCCACATGACCTTATGGCTCAGCCACTGTTTGGTTCTTGGGTCGCATTCCTCTCCCACATGCAGACACGCTCTGGACGCTCAGAGCGTACGAAGCATCCAAACTAGAAAGGCTGTTAGTTGTTTTCAGCACAAGGCTGTGTTGGGGAAAGGGATGTCTTCACCGGCTGAGCTACCTTCCCCCCATATGGGGTAATCCCAAGGCAGTGGATCCTGCTGGCAGGTTGTTGTCGGTGCTCGGTTTGTCCTCCGTCCCTGCAGGTGATGCTGTTTCTATCAGATTATAGGAGGATATTCACAAATGCACAATGGTCTCCCCGATACCCACTAAAGTCACCTGTCATGGGAGAGTCATTTCTCTCTGCTTTGTATGGATGCATTTACTGCTGCTTTAAAGGCTTAAATAAGCTCGCATTCATCAGATTTGGCAATGTATCCGATTGGGTCCACAGGGGCACTGGGAAGGCGGGTCGAGTGTATGGCCCTGCAGCTGGGCACGGGAGCCACCGTGGTGTTAGGAGTCTGCCAAGGAAAATGTTGTAATGCGCCCCATAAAAGCATTAACGCAAAACCGAAGTAGGCTATAATAGGATAAGAGTAGCTATGGCCGCTATTTGAGCTGTTTGTAAGGGCTTGTTACTCAGTTATATTTCATGATGAGTATGCTCGTTGTGTTTTATTGCACACACGTTGTTCCTGCTCATTTTAGGGAGGGGTGGGGAGTCCCTGATGGTTCTAGGCTATAAATCAGTCCAGACTCTCCCAGTCATTTCAGCACTGAGAAGACCGATGGAACCTTCTGGAGCCTGAGCAGCCACTCTTCCATCTGTGAACAGACTTGTATGCAATAATTGCCTGCCGTAGATGGGGGGTGACCTCACACTTGAAGAACAATCGGTTAGACCTGGAGATACCGGCCCATGTCTCATGAGAGTGGTGGTGCAGGTGGCCTCGTGATCCTCCATTACTGCAGAGGCGTGACCTGGGCCTGGTGTTGCTGTGGAGAAGCATGTGATGGTTTCACGGTCACCTCTCGCTGCAGATGACTCGAGCCTATCCCGTTGTTCAGGTGCACTTAAGCTAGACGGGCTCCACAGGAAGTCAGCATGGAGGTCACCACCCGGAACCACATTAGCCACCAGCTTCCCTGGTAGTCGAAGAGGGCCCTGCTAAGTAAAGCAGAACTGGCTGTTGATTCGTTCTTTCTTTCTCCGTGTCAGGAATTTGGCACCTTTTTCATGCGTCTTTCCAGTTTGCTGCATGTCCCACCATCAATGACTGTGTTTCCACCAAAATGCTCCCACCTGAAAGAGCCTTCCTGTTACCGATTAAGTCTTGACCATAATCAGTGCCATTTTAAACACTGTATAGATTTCAGATTACCGACAGCAGGCTTTCGGTTGTTCAAAATGCAACCGATTCAGTAGTACTCAGTGCGAGTTTTGCATGCTGGTCCACATTGGTTTTTCTCATGTGGTGCCGATGTCTTCAAGCTCCCATTTCTGTGTTGTCCCTTCAGGCTGCTCTACAGCTTGGCTTTCAACGCCCGGTTTCTGAGGCACCTGTGGAATCTCCTAACATCCATGACAACCAAGATGATCACTGGGTAGGCCGCATAAGTCTTCCTGTGGATGATGTCGGTGATGACCCGAGTACGTCTCAGGAATGCCAGAGCCAGTATAGCGGCCATATTCCTTGTTCTACTGGATCTGGTCCAGCTGTAAAGTCTAATTAGCCACGTGATTGTCTTCTAAACGAACCACCAAAGTAGAAGCCTCCATTTGCCTGCCAAGGATGCTCACACTTATCCTCTTCATGATCTTCCTCCTTGTCTTTCTCTCAGCTCAATGGTGCCCCTGCTGCAGGTCATCTCACGGGGATCGCCCATGTCCCTGGAGGACTCCAACCGCATCATTCCACTCTTCTATTTGTTCAGCTCGCTCTTCAGCCACCTGCTCATCTCTGTGCACGACAGCGAGTTCTTCGGCTGCTCCGCGGAAGGTAGCGGCTCCAGCCGATACTCCGCTCTGGGTCGTCGGGCTGGGGGGCCTCACTTACCATTATTGTAAATTTACTGACTGCGTCAGAGTTAAGATGGAACATCAGTTGATTTAACTTCAATAGCTACTGCACTGGTGACTGAACACCATGACGATGTGGCTTGAAGGTCAGCAATGGCATGGCTAATCTGACATTTGTAATGTAATCTTGGCCAACTGGTTGTGCTAGCGCCTCCTTCTGGTGAGTTGGGAGATCTGCGCTGCGGTGGAGGATGTGTCATAAAAGCATACATGCAAGAAAAAGAATCAGAGCATATAAAGAACTGATGAGGTGTGGAGGGTGGCAATTGGGGGAGCTGTGGAACATCTTGGGGGTGAAGGCGTGACCCATGCTCCTTGCTTCTCCCCAGACACCACCCCCGCAGGCCTGAGCCGGCCCCCAGTGATGCCATTCACCCCGGTGGAGCTGGTGTCGCTGTCGCGCTGCCTACGTGACGCATGCCTGGGTATCATCAAGCTGGCCTACCCCGACACCAAGCCTGAGCACCGCGAGGAGTACGTGGCCGCCTTTCGCAGCGTGGGGGTGCGCACCAGTGCCGCCGTGCAGCAGCGCATCCAGACTGAGCAGAAGCGCTGGGTGCAGCTTTTCAAGGTGGGGACGCTGTCTTCGGATCCCGTCCTGGAACAGCAGTGCCCAAGTGGTATACTAAAATATTACCAAAAATATCGGCGCGAAAGATCAGATTTAATCTGTTCTACCTCAAATGATGGAAGTCAGAGTATCTCTGTTGTATTGTCTCTGGTTTGTGAGGCAGGGCTTATACAGTGAGGGGAAATTTTGTTTCTGTTTGGTCTTAGTGCAAATGGAAAATTTGTTGTACCATAAAATTTAGTAATTTAATAAAATATTAGACACGCAAGACATAAAACATACGACAGTAAATTTAGGGCATGGTATTCAAAAACATAAAAATAAATAGCCTCTGTACCTGTGGGGATTTTTCTGAGCCTGCGATGCACTTCACAGCACTCTGAGTACCCACTTGCATGTTCGACAAATGGCTCGGCAGGTACTCCCCATCCTCCGGCGTCGACTCGACCCATGTCAAAGCGCCAGACGGCCTTTCGGAACCGCTGTGGGCGGAGTCCACTTGAGCTGGCCGCAGAAAGCGGCACGCGGTCCGGGAGACTGTCTGCGACAGAAGGAGGTGTTGATGTTTGACTGAGTTACATGTACGGTCACTTATTAAAATGTACACCAGCTTTACCTTACAGGATTTTCAGCTGAACATCGATGTGAAGCTGCAGTAAAGTAGCATCTGCAGAAGGTGCTGGAACCCCGGCATGAATGTAAGAGGTCTGAATGTCTTTTGGACAAAGGGAAGAGCGATGCCTTGAGGCTTCAGGAGGAGCTGGAGCATCCAGTGAAGGACAGTCGGGGGTTTCTGGAAGGTGTCAGAACTTGGCTGAAACTCTGGATGTTAGGGTTGTGTCAGTCAGAGGGACATGGCATTTGTTTCAGATGTGGTTAACACCGATGTGATTGGTGGAAGGAGTGGAAAAACTCTGCTGGATTTGGACTTGGATCGTGGATATGGTCTTGCCTGTGTTCTTTCTATTGGACTTTTGGTCGGGGATTTTCCACGGCCGGCAAGATGAAGTGCCAGCTGCTTACATCCTGCAGTTGATCTGTGCTCTCTATCTCAAAACTGTGCTGGCGTACGCTTTCATTTTTTCAGCTGGATAGGCAGGAGTCCTCAGGTGTTACCAGATCCAGAGGAAGGTTAACACTACCTTCTGAAGATAATTAGATATGGTTCTGCTTAAATATCATTCTGTTGCAGTTTTGTGTTTATATATTTTGAAAAGTCAAAAAACTGACCTTGTAATATTGGCAAGATGCATGTATTGAAGTGGACCTAATGCTTAAAGTGTATGTTTTATACATATAATCTGATGCTGTAGATATGCTCTTTCTGTGCATGTCTCTCAGCGTAACTTACCAAAGATAAGGGTGTATACCTTTAAAAAAAGCAGCCATGTCTAATTGTTTTTCAGGTCATTACCAACCTGGTGAAGATGGTAAAGGCCAGAGACACCAGGCGGCCCTTCTGCCCCATGGGCCACTGGCTCTCCGAGGACGTCAACATCCGAGCCGACAAGGTACCTTACCTCGAGCACCACCACCAGCTCAGAGGACTGTCTCTCTGCGTTGTGTACATTCCGAGCACAGTGCCTGTTCCTCTGAGGTCATGCCCTGGGTATTGGGGCATAGCTGGTATATTTGTATGTAGGCACTGAGCTCCTGAAGACCGCCGACTCGCATGCCACGTGACGCTCTGGCCTGAAACACTTTAGTAACATATCCGGATGGGTAAACGACTGGACGTGTTGATTTGAGCCTCAAGAATGCTTGAACACGGGCACTTTTCTGATGAGCTATCCGAAGGGAAGTAAAGGAATGTGCTGATTTGCTGCTTCCAGGTCACCCAACTGTACGTGCCGTCAGCCAGGCACGTGTGGAGAGCTCGCAGGATGGGCCGAATCGGACCGCTGCAGTCCACACTGGATGGTAGGTCGGAGTCGATGGCTTTCATTCATGAATCCTGAAGCGTCAGTCAAGCGTAGAGCTGCTTTTTGCACATCTGATTTGACGTCTGTGCTGAGCTCGGTCAGTAGGCCTTGACTTGGCTGGCCTTGCTCAAATATAAATGAGCAGCCTAGACAAGCTTTTGCCCTTTCATGCACAGTGAGGTAAAATCGGGCAGAAAGAAATAAGGAGCATGCTCAGCAGTCCCCGGAGTTATCGATTGACACAACACGTGTGGAGAATGACCAAATGCAGACATCCTTGATCTTGAGCAGGTTGTCTGTCAGGCTGCTTCCAACAGCGGGACCCTCAGCGTGTATGAGTTGGCGGGGTCACTTTGTGTAGGGGAACGAGAAACGGGTGTGTATATCTACAAGACGTTCAGAGGAATGTGTGTGCGCGCAGCCAGTCGCACATTGGATGTGTGTGTTTTGCGTGTATGGTCCCTCTGGTTGGCACAGAGGATCGCGTCATCCTGTCATCAATAGCGTGTCTGTCACCATGTCCACAGTAGGCCTGGAGCCACCCCAGCTCTCGGTGTGCGAGGAGAGACACCTGGCCATCCTCACCGAGCTTCCGTTCGTCGTTCCCTTCGAGGAGCGAGTCAAGGTAACTCTCCAGTCCCCTTCCAGCTGGGCCCTGCCATGCTCAGAGACTTATGATGTTCGCGCTGTTAACCCACTGCGCATTTGTTCCAAGATCTTCCAGCGACTGATCTATGCAGACAAACGGGAAGTCCAGGGTGACGGGCCCTTCCCAGACGGGATCAACGTCACCATCAGGCGCAACTACATTTACGAGGACGCTTACGACAAGCTGTCGCCAGAGAATGGTACGCATGGAGGTGGCCGCCCAGGCAAAGCCTGCATGTCATTTACTGCTCTCAGATGCCGTTGTTGAAAGTGCAGCGGATCCTGGTGTTCTCAAAGTTTCTCAAAGGGTTGTTGTGTTTTTTTTTTTATTTATTTTTTTATTTTTTTAAAATGTTCTGAAGCTGCAGGCCGTCGTCGAGAATGGGATACCCGACTTTTACCTGTGTGCTTTAAGTTGCCCTCACGCTGTAAATGCCGGACCGAGCCCGCCTTACGTTGAAGCCATGGGTTCGTCACAGCCACGCTAACCGAAGCCCTCTGATCCCACAACAGAACCGGACCTCAAGAAGCGGATCCGGGTCCATTTGCTGAATGCACACGGGCTGGACGAGGCCGGAATCGACGGTGGTGGCATATTCCGCGAGTTCCTCAACGAGTTGCTCAAGTCAGGCTTCAACCCCAACCAAGGCTTCTTCAAGACCACCAACGAGGGCCTCCTGTACCCCAGCCCCAGCGCCGAGATGCTGGTGGGGGACTCCTTCACCAGACACTACTACTTCCTGGGCCGTATCCTGGGGAAGGTGAGGTTGGGTCTGTAATGAATCTGTGGTGGGCATGAACAGAAAGGCTGCCAGGTGGGGATCTTGTGGTTCTACCCTTAACCTAAATTCCATCTGTCTTCTAGCTGCTTATTCTGGTCATGGTTATAGGGGGGCCTGTCCCATCACAGGACACAAGACTGCGGTACACCCTCAGTGGGATGCCAGTCTATTGTAGGACACACACACACACACACACTACAGGCAATTCAGAGATACCAGTTAGCCTAATTGCATTTGAACTTCAGGACATGCACAACATGGAGAGAACGTACAAAACTACACACACAGTGGAGGTGGGATTCAAACTCCAGTCCTGGAGGTGTGAGGCAATAGTCTTGCCTACTGGCCACTGTGTCTAAATTGTTTTAGCAAAAATCTTCAGGTTGTTGTTGTTGTTGTTATGGATAAATGTATGCTTCATTCAGAAGCACTTGCTAGTCGTTTCATTAGAGACCTTCATCGTGCATCTGTGTGCGTGTGTGGTAGGCACTCTATGAGAACATGCTGGTAGAGCTGCCCTTCGCCAGCTTCTTCCTGTCCAAGTTGCTGGGCACCAGCGCCGAGGTGGACATCCACCACCTGGCCTCTCTGGATCCGGAGATGTACCGGAACCTGCTCTTCCTCAAGAGCTACGAGGAGGATGTCGAGGAGCTTGGCCTCAACTTCACCGTGGTCAACAATGACCTGGGCGAGGCGCAGGTGGGGCGCCTTGGGACAGCCGTCCTGCGTGAACGGACGTGTGCGTGTTTCGGCTTTAGTCTGAGCCCCGCATCCCTGCATGCCTTCATGTTTTGATAATTCATCTAATTTTTAAAAACAAAAACATTGAGATGGCAAAGCTGAGGCTTTCTTTTTTATGAAGTGTTTCTGCTCTCCAGAAATGTAAATAAAGCCCAGAATTTTGTGACCGTTTCATGTTTTGGTGCTTAAATTGGTTAAGGTTTGAAACCCAGACTTGCCATCAAAAAACCCTTTCCTAGTGGGCACAGACTGTAGAGATGTGTTAGATGACCAGCAGATGATCAGTGTTCTGTTCTGCACCCTCCACACCCTCTCCAGGTAGTCGAGCTAAAGCCAGGGGGCAAGGACATCCCGGTCACCAATGGAAACCGCATCGCATACATCCACCTGGTGGCCGACTACCGGCTGAACAAACAGATCCGACCGCACTGCCTGGCCTTCCGCCAGGGTCTGGCCAATGTGGTCAACCTGGAATGGCTGCGCATGTTTGACCAGCAGGAGTTCCAGGTACCGGCTGAGAGGCAGCACAGCGCCTTGCCAAAACGCTTTTCAAGCTGCTTGCATGGACTATTATCTAGTGTTTGACTGTAAAATTACTGTAATACGTGTGAACGTTAAGCAACCATCCAATCAGATTTTGAGCGCACAAATGGCAGTTCAGAGACTGAAGTCTGGTCTGCCATTCAAGTTCTCTGATATTGAATATTCATGCATGATGTGCCACACCCAACATCGCTGTCAGTTTGCTACACAGTCTGCTGTGAGTCGGGGTACTGTAATTGAAATCAGTGTATGTGATGGAGGATCAAGTATGATTTTTAGTCATGTTCCATTTATTATGTGATTCATTTAATAGAAAGTTAAAATTACTTGAATATCTTTGGATTAATCTGAATTATATTCAGAACTAATTTGCTGCATTTGCTTTTGGAATAATTGGCTAAAGAGAATTTAAGCAAATGAACCATTGTTCTGGTTTTTCAGGTTTGTAACATTTAAGTAATATTTGAATAATTAACATAAAGACAGAAATGAAAGAGGAGGAATGTAAAAATTCTTTCACCATTAAGGGGCATTTCCTGACCGTTAATCTGATTCCCGTAATAAGCAGCATTGCCAAGCTTAACAGCTTTCTGCCGTACTCAGGTGCTGATATCCGGCGCTCACATCCCCATCTGCCTCGACGACCTGAAGAAATTCACCAACTACTCAGGTAAGACGTCGCCCGCCTCTGCGGCTGACAGCGGGCAGCAGGTTTTAAGGGTCTGCCGGAGCCTTCAGCGGAGTGCCTGTCGATTCTCCAGGCGGTTATTCAGCCACCCACCCAGTCATCAAGATCTTCTGGGAGGTGGTGGAGAGTTTCACAGACGAGGAGAAGCGCAAGCTGCTCCGGTTCGTCACCAGCTGCTCCAGGCCACCACTCCTGGGATTCAAGGTGAGGGTACACCTCCCAGCAGGGGGTAGCATTGACACAGTTCACCACAGCTGAATTCCAGGCAGGGAATAAATTGTGCTGGCCAGACATTCACTTGTGAAGCCTTGTCCAACTGGTCTTCTGTGTCCGTCACCTCATGCATAGATTAAATTATGTGCTAGATTAGTCAGTTGCAGCCCATAGGTGGGTCATGAGTGTTCTCTAGTGATCCACAGGTCTGTACTTGGGAGAGGCCATAATATGAAATAGATGGGCCTTAAGGTATCCCCGATGCAGAGGCCTTAAGGTGTCCCCGAGGCTACATTGCAGTGCTCATGCGTAATGATGAACCACAAACACCCTGTAGCTTCAGAGGAGTTCTGGGGAGACCATCTTATTTTCTTTAAATTGCTACTTGGCACAGGTCCCCAGCCATGTATCAGCCTCTTACAGATGTGTTTAAAAGCAAGGTGAGTATTAAAATCCACCTGCGGTGTGTTTGTGCTGATCCATCCTGCCCCCACGCACACAGGAGCTATACCCAGCCTTCTGCATCCACAACGGGGGCAGTGACCTGGAGCGCCTCCCCACGGCCAGCACCTGCATGAACCTGCTAAAGTTGCCTGAGTTCTGCGATCCACAGCAGATGCGTAACAAGCTCCTCTATGCCATCGAATCCTCAGCGGGGTTTGAGCTCAGCTGAGGAGGGGAGGCCAGCCAGGTGGGGACCAGACTGGTCATTTAAAATGCACTGGGGGGCTGTTTTGGGTTTTAATGTTTTCATTTTTACTCGACCTTACTTGTATTTAATAAGAACTTCAATAGATGAACCTTTGCTGCTCTTATGAAGACAAAAGATGAGGAAGTTGGCTAGCAGGCCTGCAGGGGGCGTAGCGATTAAATGCGAAGGGCGCGCTTCCTTCGGACAGCGCGCTCACCAAAGACACACCTTCGCCTGCCACATGGTGCTGGAACTCGGGCAATAAGCTGAGCGTGGTGAAGGGCTGGACTGGGCAAGCCCCACCGCCTGCGAGCCTGCAGACTAGGGCTTCTGCAGACTATTAAATTGTGTCCATTTTCAGTGGTGGCAGTCCCAAACAGCAACAAAAGAATAATAAAAAAAAAAAAACGCCAACTTTGTGATTTATATCATAAGTGTTATCTTTTATACATTAACACCATAGAATGCTAATGCTTTGGCCTTTCTGTAGTGTTGATTTGACTCAGCAGCGTGTAACGAGAGCTGGGCGCCCTATGATGAATTTGTGAATATGTGTATGTGTTTTTTGATGTCCTTTACATAGTATATGTACAGATTTTTTTTCTTTTTCCTGTGCATTGAATAAAAGCTCTGCCTTTTGTTTCTTGACTTAAGTGTGAACAGTCTATGTTGCTAGAAAAAAATTTAACTGGGAAATGAGTCGGTATTAAGTTGAGATGCGTGTATTTGGGTTCCATGGTAATCGTGTCATCTCAGAAACGAGGACATCATGCCACTCAAAACAGGTGTGCTTGTTGCAGGGTTCAGCACAGCGGTGCTTACGTTTTAAAGCCTTAAATATATCTGCTACCCTCCCAAAATAACTGGGTCATAATGTCAGAAGATGGCAATCTGTCTGCATTAAGGGATGATGTGTTTGGAATGTTGTAAGTTAAGAAGACTCTGAGGATTGCCGTTGGCCTGCTCTTTGGATTACTGCAAAATTTGGTTTCATTTTCCATGTGGCTATGATGTTTGCGGTGTGAAGCTTTGACACAAGACATTTGTTTTGTTTGTAGTTTGTAAAACGTCTCCATGTCCGAAACCTGGCATGAAAATAGCAGGCGATTCACAGGATTAATTGAGGGTAGTGATGAGAAAAATGAGGCTATCACCAGCATCGATTGGTTGGTCGGGATTCTCCCACACCCCATGGGCTTGAAGCCTCATTTAGCATTAGCATTGATTGGTAAGTTCAGGATACTTCCACCCACCATAGGTTTTGAAGCCTCATTAGCCTAATTTATTTGTATCTTTGCTTAAAATTGTTGATTGGCACTAGTGTAAGATACGCAACATGGTCATTTTATACAACCCAGACAATGCAGCAAAGGAGAAAAGGTAAAAAAAAAAAAAAAAAAAGGCAAATGGAGGCCATTGTTCCTTGCAGCTTATTGCTGAACAATGACAAAAGATGCTCCCTTTAACGAATGCATGAGAAAAGCCAAGAAACATGGAGTGGATAATGAATAAGGACCAAGGTGCATGCGTACTTCTAATGTAAGTATTCATACTTTGGCATTTGCTAGATAAACCTTTTTAATAAATTTTTACATTTTTAAAAAGGGTTTCATAAATGTAAGTGCTAAAATACTGTGTCGTATAACAACCAAAAAGCAAAATAAACCTTGGTACAGTATATCATAATAAACTAATTGCTATAAAAATCAGCAGCGAACGTCATCACCATGGCGCTCCACTGTACCCTAACCGCCCCAACACTATTAAAAAAAATTCGGTTCTCTATTTCGGTCTGTGACTCATGCTCTAATTGCACTGATTGCTTGATTACGGTCTCTGCTGATCCATTCACTCACGCTGTTCTATTTCATGCCTGTATTCGTCTACTCGTCTTCATATACCATGCCTATACTCTAATTGTCACTTGCACTTAACTACCATCCGTACCTCATCTTGCACTTTATAGTGCTATTAATTCACTGCTAATGGTCACCTGGGTTAGATGATAACTGCATTTTTTATTGGCTCTGTAGCCAACTTGTACTCTGTACTATGACAATAAAGTTGAACGTAATCAATATACATACGAGAAAAAGCAAAAGCTTAAATGTCTCAAAAACAGGACCCAATAAGTTGTTTCAATTTTCATTTTTGAATTCAGCGTTTTATCTCGGAAGCAAACGTCTTCCAGTAATTATAGAGTAATATTACATGATCGGACTGGATCGCCTGTATCTTTGGACCCTTACTGTCCCAGCCACTGGGTGGTGCTGTCGTAATACTTTGAACGATGAAAAGGTCGCAGTAGTGGAACGCATTATATGGATGAGTGCCAGTTTTGGCGTGGTGATGACCCTAACACTATTTTTATAGTATACATTAAGCAGAGATGAAATTGTTGTAATATATCATATAAATACAATGAGCAATTAACGTGTATGATTTAAAAGAATTTCGTTCGAAGAAGAGTTTGCAGTTACGTGTTTATGTTGACAGTTACTTGTAAATTTGTTTCACAGAACGTAGAGTTCAAGGTGATCTTATGGAGGCGTGCGTTTTTAACGACTCCAACGGGTGCTCTGTTCCTGTAGCATTTTACTTAATTATACTTTAATTTTTAAAATGTGTAAATAATTGAATTCTCTTCATTCAGACTAAGTTTCTGATAGTTACCCCTTTCTGCTGGAGCCATACTGAGAATCAAAATGTTTGTTGTTGAACCATCAAAATCCTCACGATGAGCCTGGAGATGATTTCAGGCAGCATAAGATACACCCTATACAGACAGCCAGTTCATCTCAAGGCACCCCTAGACCTGTCTTAGAGGCACCAAATCATGTAAGCCTTCATTTTGAGTTTTTTTAAAACTCCAATGTTTTTAAAAAATAAACTTTTGTGTTCATAGTCTTCTTCACTGCTGCTGAACTTAAAGCAGGCTTTTCCATTGTTCCACATGAGCACAAACCAACTGTTTTCTCTCAGCGATGAAGAGCAGAAGAATTATTATTCATTTCCTGTCCTTCCCCACCCATCTTGTTTGGCCTTACAAGTCACTGAGCCATTGTTCTTGTAGATAAGGAAGACTTAACTGCTGATTCCTCTTAGCCAACCAGTTACTGACAGAGGAGAACCTTGAAAGACTATTTCAGAACAAGCAGTGCAGTTGGATATGCATTGTTACAGTATGCCTTACCATGCCATTCAAAACATTTCAATTTACAAAGAGATTGTCACAGTGAGACCGCGTAGTATTGTTTGGGTGTGGGGATAAACTCATCCAGAAGACCAAAGGAGTGTACAGGATCGATGTTTAATAGGATCAGTATATGAGGCAAAAAAAAAACAGGCAGGCAGACTGGAAGGGCAAGGCCAGGTAAGACATGAAGAACTAAGGAAACACAGGCATGACAGGGAGAAAAACAATGACTGAACTAGAGACAGGTCTAAACTGGGGAGTAATATAAGGTCTAAGAACAGTGACAAGGCACAGTGTTCTCACATTTTGGATTAAAGTACTCCAGTGTATTGAAGATTAGAACATCATATTATAGTCAGCTTCAGTTTCTCTTGAATTACAGGCCTTGAACTAAAGCACTGAAAGAGGAGATGGTGGCAATGTGTGCGTCTTGGCAAAACATTTTGTCTGAGGCAAGAACAATGGCGGGTGCTATGGATATTGGACCAAAATTTGAATGTAGGCAGAGGAAAAGTAAGCATTTCTTTGATGAGCCAAGCGAAGAAGTGGATGAAGAATGCCATGGTGAAGACTTATTTGGAAACAGAGTGTTTTAAGTGGCACTGGATTCAGTCATTTCACTTGGCACTTCTCATGGCAGGGTCACTACACCATCCTCAAACAGCTGGGGCTTGTAAGCTACCAGGTCCATCAGGCCGGCCGCAGATGGGAAGAGAATATCTTCTACGTCAACATCCTGAAGAGGTGGATCAAGCCAGTGCCCCTCCTAATGACCGTCAACTCTATACTAGACCCCAAGGTGCCAGTCGAAGCTGAGTTTGCGCCTCACCAGAGAACCAGCTCCACGCTCTCGTCCACCATTTCTGTGATGTCTTTTCTCCATTGCCGGGTTGAACCGACTCGGTCCAGCACCACTTCAAGACCAACTCTGGGATGGTTATTTGAGAGAAACCCTACTGGATTTCCAAGGCACGACAGAGGGCTATGGAAAAGAACAATTGGAGAATGAAAAGCCTAGGGGTTATTGAAGATCCCCAAAGCCCCTGGACTAGGCCTATTATCTTAGTCCCCATGCCTATTGGCTCCTGACACCTCTGTAATGTCTTCCAGAAGCTGAATGAGGTCTCCAAGTTTAACAGTTACTCCATGGTCGATGAACTTGTTAAGAGACTAGGTAAGACCTGGTTTATATCCACCTTTGACCACAAAAAAAGGTTTTGGCAAGTTCCTCTAGGGGCATCAGCCAAGGAGAAGACAGCGTTCAGCACACCTTGGCAACAACACACTGGCAGTACTGGATTCCTCCTTTTGAGGTCCACAGGGCACCTGCCACCTTTCAGCAGCTCATAAGCATTGTCCTGCGACCCCAACGGGAATATGCTGTGGCCTACTTGGATAACATAGTTGTCCATGCTGACACCTAGGAGGACCACCTTGTCTGGCTTCACCAGAACCTGAAGGCAATCCAAGAGGCGGGCTTAACAACTGCGACTTAAAAGAACTGCAACTCTGCTGTGGATACGCTAAACTGAAGACGCAGAATAAGGTTTTTTAATGGAATTTTAAAAATTCTGCATCTATTTAAATATGATTCCTTCAGCACATTCCCCTCAGGTACCTCATCTTTTCTTGTCTTTGATGTTTTAGTTGTCAGTTTTATTTTTACTTTGATGATACACCTAAAAATTAACACACTTCCCTCCGTTTCTGCTGCTGTATCCAGACACACATCTACTCTTCACAATGCTGAAATGACTTCTGAGAGCCAGGGGCATAGTCTTAAAAATGAATTTCGGGAGTAGGGGGGCGGTGTTCTGAACGATTTCGCCGCCCAGTCAAGTTTTGCTGCTGTGGACACCGAACGTGATAACAGCGAATGCTGGCAGTCACAGTCTATGGAAATGCCGCTTTATTAGATTTTGCAGTCTAAGTTACCTTTAACTGCCTCTTTTGCAAGCCCGCCTTCATTCTGAAGTTGTATGTTGATGTCGTTACAATCATTTCAGTTTATTTTGCTTTATTTTATTTGCAAACTTAGTGTTCACAGTAATGCCTATTAAAGAAGACCGTTTTAAATATGCATTAGAAATGCTCAGTTAGGCAGCTACTAGCTTTCATTTTACACTTTAAGCATGTAACAATGTGTACTTTAACTTAAGATTTTTTTTTTTTACTGAATGGTACTTCAGCTTTTACCGTTTTTTTTTCAGTGGGTATTCATACTTGTAGCCAAGTAAAAATTTATGTATTTCTACCACCTCTGCTTACATCTACCATTACCCGACCCACACCCCGGGCAGCTGTCTGTAACAGGAAGTAACGTCATGATTACTGTTTTTTTATTGAGAAACAACATATGCACAAAATTCAAATACAGAATAAGCTCACAAAACATTGTACAATTATTATTTTTTCCTTTAAAGAACAATGTTTAAAACTAACATTGAACATCGCTCGAGAAGGGACGAAGGGAAAAAAGAAAAAAAGGAGGGATTTTACATCAAGCTTTGAAGGAAATTAAGTTTAGTGCATATGGATATTGTTTTTATGGCTTTGTTATTTTTAATGAACATTAATGTATCAAAATGTGACTTTAGATATGCTCTAAAAACAACAATACTATGTTTATGATTAGCAAATTTACAGGAATGTATATGAAATTTTGCTATAATTAGGATTAGGTTGATAATATAACATTTATTGGAGTCTAACCTCAATTGGTTAGGATTTGAAATTCCAAAAAAAACATGTCTTTTACATTTAATTCGAAATTTGAGCCAATTGTTCTGTTTATAAGATTATTAATATCTGTGAAAAATAAGTGGCAGTATCTACATTCCCAGAACAAGTTAATTACAGTTTCTCACAATTACAGCCAAAAGTACAAAGTATACTTGTGTGTTTTTTGAAAGTAGCAATCTTACGGTTGACCGAATAGCAACGACGAAGAAATCTGAGTGATCTCCCTTACCTTATTTATAATGAGCAACTTTCTAGGTAGAAGCTATGCTGTTTTCCAGTCTATTTCATTAAACATATTATTCCAGTAGAATACTGCAGCTGGATTGGATACAATGTTTTGATGAACAATGCTTCTTATACACTTATTTATATATTACACTTGTATACTTAAGAGTGGATATCCATTACCAACGATTAGCTCTTCTGGAGTAGGATTGTAAGCAGCACATCTCTTTCCTTTCAGAGCGGAAAACGTCATGATTTTTGAAGACTAGCTGGCCGAGAACGCGACGCACTTTCCGGGCGCGGAGCTTCCGCGCAGACGCGTATCGAGGCTCGAGCTAGCTAGAGAGAAAAGGCAGCTTGTCAGAGTAAAGCGAGGAGGCAGCACAAAGGACGGCGCGGAGGAACTGCGAGCAGCTGAGGCGCGGGGGTGAGCCGAGACTGTGTGTGTTTACACGATGTGTTAAACCGCCTAGCACCTTACCACTGTGCGGGTATTGCTGCTACAATACCAAACCAGTCACTGTAGTCAGTGTAGTTACTGCAAGTGTCGCTGCATTTGCTGTTACCGGTAAACCTGTGTACAGCGTAGCGGTGGCAGGGCAGTCGTCTGCAGGTGTTTGGGTGCCTCCACCCCACTTCACGTTGAAATTTACATATATGTGGTTCTTTCAGGTATATCCATGTCAATACGAGGAAGGTCAAATGCTTCACTGAGTTTTTAAAAGCCACAAACTATATTCAGAGCAATGTTAACGGGTACTATTGGTGTTTATTATTTTTAACGTTTCTTATTTCTGTCCCCGTGTTCGCTGTTAGAAAAACAACATGACAGTGGAAGCTTTTCCATTATGCGTTATGTTTTTATCCATGCATTTCTTTATAACTTATTAACCGTGCCTGTTCAGCGTGACAAAGGATATCCTGAGACGCTGAGTCGGTGGCAGTAATGAATGTGTAATGAGAACATCTAGCACTATACTTCTGGGTTCTGACCTGGATCAATTGATGAATCAGCTTGTATTGCATAATTTATTTCATTAACCTTTGTCTCTAATTTCCCCAGTTGCCTGTTTAGTGTTTTATTCATCTTTCTCTGGTTTTGGAGTTTAGTACTTGTTTTGGTGCTGTGCTGATATCAAAACTTAAGATGCAGATATGTTCCCTGATGGGTTTTGACCCAAGAACGATTAGGTACTGAGTTACCTGGCAGATTCCACCAGGGTAACTGCAGGCCTGCCGGGTTTGGGTTCAGGAAAAAGACCAGTTATAACATTATTGCCCCTGCTCATTAGGTAGTATAACTTTGTGAAAATAATCACTCAATGGGGTGTTATATTACTTTCTTATTTTTTGGAGTCTTCAGTGACTCCTGTTAATGAAAACGTGATTAGGCTGGGAGAGATATTTAACCGGCTCTAGAATTTCTTGAATATCAAACAATAACAGTCAAATACTCATATACACATTACAGTAGTAAGCTTTGTAACTGACATAATTTGGTTATCACTGCTTTGTCTAATATCTAATATAAAAAAAATTTTATCCAGTATTAATTCCGAATTTTATCTGGAGCTAATACAGAATGACCTGAATGAGTGAAGTGAAATTGCAGAGTTGGATCATTATTTTATAGGTGTTATTGGTTAGGTTTCACTGAGCTGTACATTGCTTATGTTTGTTTCTCGGTTACACGGTGTTTGCCGAGGGAGTTCAGGAGCGTGACCAAAGCCCTGGAGTTGCCCACGCCTCTAGCCTCGTGTCCTTTGGTGACACATCTGGGTCTCCTGTGGGGCTCACTGCCCTGCTACCATATGTTATGTTTGAAACCTGTGGACCAGTCACCGCTGTGACCACAGCTGGAACGGTAGCGGTACTACATGTTCGGGTACCAGGGCAGGATGCATGATGTTAACCTGGACTGTGAGGGTCTTAACGTGGCCCACCCAGTGTGACGTCGTGCTGGGTCCCTCACTGAGGCTCTAGTGTTGTCCACTCCACTGCTGGCTTGCCCCATGACTGCGGAGAACATTCATCTTGGTCGCTATCACGCTGAAGATCAGCTGCAAACCACAAGGTGGACATTTTTGTGTATTTGCAGTTGGACGTTGATCTTGAAATCAGTTCAGATGGAACATGGCTGATTGGCTGAAGACCCTTTGTCTGGAAGGCACTTCTCAGTCCTTCTGTGTTGACGTAAGGGATCAAAAAGTTGGTTTTGTTGGGCGCTCTAAGTAGGCCACACAGAGAGCTCTTGAGGACATTGCTAATGAGCCCGGCTCTTTTGCTGGCGAGGGGGCAGGTGTGTGAAAATTTATATTTGCCCTGAATACACAGAAATTTGCTGAGCATTTATGTGGACATGACACATTGGAGCCCAGTGGCAAATGGGTGTTTGCCTGTCAAACATGAAACCAATGGAACAGGGAGTTAAGCCCCACCCCCTAACCTGAACAGTTAGTCATAAGTTCCCCATTGTATGACACCCCCAATGTCAAACCACCTTTGAATTTAGCCTCCGCTTCAGTATTAATGGCGCACAGGTGATATTTCTCTTACCTGGCGTTGCACCACAAAGAAAGTTTTACTGAAACTGGGATTTTGAGAGTGACTTATTTTCACAGCAGAAGTGCAAAAAAAGCATCACAAATGATTCTTCAGTGGTTTCAGTAACATTGAGAAACTGACCGTGTGTTTACATCACTTTCAGTGCGTGAGAAGACTGAGAGCTCTCTTCAAAAGAAGCCCAGAGCTCGATAAGTTTAAGAAGCTAAGAACAAGAAAAATCATACCGGAGTGTGACAAAGGGGATGGAAGATTTAACCTGTTTCCGTCAAGATGACCCACCACCCTGCTCATTTTTTAGACTCTTTGTCTTAACTGTTTTGCTGTCTTGTCATGCCGTTGTGTTGTAGGTGCAGATCTTTCAGCCTGTGTCGGGTGGGTCAGTGATCCTGTTACAGTAGAGGAGATTATCCTTTCAATCAGGCAGAAAAGGACAAAACGTGGGATATCACCAAACTGAGAGGGCAGAGATCTGCTAACTCGTCCAGAAACTCTTTTTCTTGCATGTCACATCAGTGAGTAAACTGTCCAGAGTACAGATCCGTTTTTGGTGTGATGGTCATCACTGAGGCAGGAATAAAGTGAGACACGGACAAGGTTAAACACACACACACACACACAGCTGGCATGTGGAAAGAATTTACATACTGAAATGTATTAATGTTGTTCCTTTATTATAGAAAAGCCTTAATACAGAGTTCCAGAAAATGAGCAGGGAAATAATTAAATGATTTAATTAAAAGGACTTGTGATGTGTCCCTTTGTTGTTTTCAGTTTATGGGGGGGTAGAACGCCTAATGGAAAGTTGGAAACAAGTTCTGTGACACAGCCTCTGTTTTGATTATGTTCACAGCATCAGGGCCTGTGGTTCCACCTCAGACAGTCTCCTTCCTGATTGATGATGTGTTTCGGTGACAGTGAGGTCACGTTCTGCTTTAGAAGCAAAGGGTGCTCGCACCATGTATTGAATTGCTTTAGGTTTTTTCTTTTTATGCCCTTTGTATGAGTCACAGGGTTATTTTTGTGTCTTCACTTTGCAACATTTTTTTTTCTTTCTTTCAAATGTGCTTAAAACTTTCTCAAAGTTATGTACATGTGCAGGGAGGCACGGTGGTTCAGTTGTTAGCCCTGTTAGCACAAGGGTTGAGGGTTCCAGCCTGATTTCCAACTCTGTGTGTGTGGAGTTTGCGTGTTCTCCCTGTGCTTTGCAGGTTTCCTCTGGGTACTCCAGTTTCCTCCTGCCGTCAAAGACATGCATTGTAGGGTGATGGGCATGTCTAAATTGTCCATAGCCTGTGACTGGGTGTGTGAGTGCATGTGTGACTGTGCCCTGCGATGGGTTGGCACCCCATCCAGGGTGTCCCCTGCCTTGTGTCCTAGGCAGCCTGGGATAGGCTCTAGCCCTCCTGGCACCGCGGCCCCCCGACCCCTGCCGCTGCCCGCACCCACCGCTCCGGCGAT
>JAACJT020000064.1:8480173-8491081 GCA_009936485.2 Gymnarchus niloticus | reverse complement strand
TCCTGAAGTCGGGCTTTCAGTTTTCTCCAATCAGAATTCAGATTTAACTACAGGATATGTTAAGCCCTCTTTCTGCAACCCCCCCCCCCCCTAGTTTATATATGGAAAGTCAGTGTTTTTGCCCAAAAAAAATATATGGTAAACCTGGCCCGAATGGTTCACTGCTGCTGTCAGTCTGCAAGTATTGTCAATAAGCTGTTTTTGGGGGAGTGTGAGGATTGAAGGCACAGTGGGCGTAGGTGGGTGTGTTTGGCCCCGCCTCCACGTTGCTTAACCGACGTTCCCCAGGGGAAGGCAGAGGAGAAATGCTGCATTCAATGTACCTTGAAAATGGGAAGTCGGAACTCAAAATTATGTGTTTGTTTTTTTCACCTAAGTGCGCTCAATGGACACAGTGGGAAAGTAATGGGGCTGCCTCCAGAAATAATTACTTTTTTCTTTTCTCTGAACAACAAAGTGTATAAACAATTGTACAAAGCAACACAGAGTGCACAGACAGGAACATTCATGTTAACTTATATGAGTGATAATGGTAAAGATGCATTTAATGAACTACAGTTCCGTGAGAAAGTATTTGCCCTCTTTCTGAGTTCCTCTAGTTTTTGTTTATTAACAACACTTAATTGTTTCTGATCTCCAAACAAATTTAGTATAAGACAAAAGACAACCAGAATAAACACAATACGCAGTTGTCAAGTGATCTTGTGATTTATTGAAGAACAGAAACTCCCCAATACCTATATCGCCCACGTGAAAAATTGCCCCTTAGTCATTCAATGAACCAAATTTAATTGATAAAAGGTTTCAATTAGCCTAGCCGCGCCCAAGATTGATTGCTGCCAGCCTCTTTGAATCTAGACATCACTTAAATACAATCTTTCCAGCAATGTGAAGTTCCCTAAAAACCTCAACAAACAGTACACTATGCCTCGATCAAAGGAAATTCCAGAAGATCTAAGAAAGTTATTGAAATATATCAGTCAGGAAATGGTTACAAATCAATCTCTCAAACTCTGAGACTCCAGCGAACCACCGTGAGAGCCATCATCTCTACATGGAGCAGTGGTAAATATGCCCAGGAGTGGCAGGCCTAGCAAAATTACTCTGTGTGCATAGAAAACTCATCCAAGAAGTCACAGAAGACCCCAGAAGAACATCTAAGGAGCTGCAAGCCTCTCTGAGCTCAGTTAATGTCAGTATTCATGATTCCACCATCAGAAAGACACTAGGCAAAAATGGTATGCATGGGACAGTGGCAAGGTGAAAAGCACTGCTAATCAAGAGGAACATAAAGCCTCGTCTAACATTAGCCAAAAAAACACCTTGATTACCTCAATAACTTTTGGGATAATGTTCTATGGACTGATGAGTCAAAAGTGGAACTTTTTCGAAGACCTGGTTCCCATTACATCTGGAGTAAATATAATACAGCTTTCCACAATAAGAACATCATGCCCACAGTCAAACATGGTGGTGGTAGTGTGATGGTGTGAGGATGCTTTGCTGCTTCAGGGCCTGGACGACTTGCCATAATTGAGGGAAGGATGAATTCAGCTCTCTAACAAAAAGTACTAAAGGAGAATGTCTGGTCATCGGTCCTTGATCTGAAGCTCAAGCGTAATTGGTTTATGCAGCAGGACAACGATCGGAAGCATAAGAGCAAGTCCACTTCTGAATGGCTGAAAAAATATAAAATTAAAATTTTGGAGTGGCCTAGTCAAAGTCCTGACCTCAACCCCATTGAGATGTTGTGGCAGGACCTGCAAAGGGCAGTTCATAGTTGAAAACCCTCCAATCTGACTGAATTAAAACAATTTTGTAGAGAAGAGTGGGCCAAAATTTCTCCACAGCGACGCGAAAGACTGATCTCCTGTTATCGGAAGCATTTGATTGCAGTTGTTGCTGCTAAAGGTGGCCCAACCAAGTATTAAGTGTAGGGGGCGATTACTTCTTCACATGGGTGATATAGGTTTTGGGGAGTTTTTGCTCTTCAGTAAATCACAAGATCACTTGACAACTGTGTTTGCTCAGGCTGTCTTTTGCAATACTAAATTTGTTTGGAGATCAGAAACAATTAAGTGTTGTTAATAAAAACAAAGGAACTTAAGAAGGGGGGGTGGGGTGAGAAAATACTTTTTCACGGCACTGTACCTTACAGCTAAATTCATTAATTAAAAGTGAAGAAGTTGTAAGGGATTTTAGCACAGTAGTTTGCTAAATCCATTACAGCTTCTCTGTTTTTTATGGGTTTAGTTGTATAGTAGTTCTTAATGAGTTAATGTAATGACTTAACTCATTACGAACTACTGTACAGCTAAACCCATCAAAAGTAGAGAAGTTATATTTTATGTGCCGCTTCTGTGTAAACAGCCATTATTGGAGCGATATCAAACATGGAAGTCAGAGTACAGAAACTTTCTCGAGCAGGAACTCTGACTTCAGGGGTGTGTTCTCTTTGGTTTTTCCGAGGCGACGGTCAAAATTTCCGAGTCCCCAGTTGCCATCGAATGCACCAAAAGAGAGCAAATGCAAAACTCAAGAACAGGTTGGAAATAAGAATCCCCAAACAGCTTCTCTCCCCTACATAGAAAAAGGAAGTGGGTCCGTGTGGAAGATGCAGCGAAGATATTGGCTCCTAGGGTGCCGCCTTAGTGACAGGCCACATGTTAGGTACTTTAATCTGCCAGTGTCATGGATTACCAGTGTAAATTCTAATCCCCTTGTTTGTCATAAACACCTAGGGAGTTAGACTTTGTTTACTACTGTGTGGATAGAGAAGTACAACATCATCCTGGTTTCACCAAGCAGAAGTCACGATGAAAGCTTAGGGGTCTGTTGCAGAAAGCAGGCTTAACATATCTTTTTAGATAAAGCTGAATTCTGATTGAAGAAAGATGAAAATCTGAATTTAGGATTTGTCAGTTCCTCGAATTTCCCAGAATTTCTGCAGTCACATTTCAGGTTGCACTATAAGATATGTTAACCCTGCTTGAACGGGCCCCAGGAGCCTGAAGTCGGATTAATGGCTTAGTCAAATATCTTTGGGTTCAACTCCGGATTAGCGGTATCACGAACCCGGATTAAATTTTAGTGGGCTCTGTTGGTATGGCAGCATATTCTACATGGCTACCTTTCTCTGGAGCAGGGGCCATTTTTCAGAAAGCGGGCTTAACAAATTCTGTAATTTAGCCTGAATTATGATTGGAGAAATTCATGGAGATTTGGGGAATCAGCAAATCTTGAAATTTGGAGAGTCAGTTTCGACATACCCATCACTAACGTGTTCAAGCGAGTCTGAGTCCCTAGATTGGATTTCTGACTTTTCAAACTTACTGTGCATCTGTACCATGTGTTCTCCTGCGAACTAAAAGAATTACCATATCATGCTTCATCTGCTAAGTTTAACATCGAGCATATACTGCAAGACCAGAGTGCTCCGATACAAAACGTAAGTAGGATACCATGACTTCTGTTCTGTGTGTGGAGTGTAATATGTTTAGTTATTCTTCTCCTGTAGTTACTGGTATGTTTACCTGTGAGAAATGTCAACTAGTCACTAGACTGATGGAGAAGATTGCAGCGTTAGAGGGGCATATCTGGACGTTACATGAGACTCAAGAAAGTAAGAGCTTCATAGATTCAGTACTAGCGACTCCGGATACATCTGTGGCAGGTAGCTTGTCTCCCCTGGTTCCAGCATTAGAGCTTTCGCAGCAAGGCGAATGGGTGACGACTCAGCGGCATAGTTGCAAACCAAAACTTAACCCTCATTGACACCATTCGCCCGTTCATGTTTCCAACTGGTTCTCCGCTCTCAGTGAAGCACCCACTGAATCTCCCGTTGAAAACAATCTAGTTATTGGTGACTTTATTTTACGAAACGTCGAACCGACTAGCTCAGACAAACCCTGAGTTTGTTGAACTTGCTTCATGATATTGGCCCCAGGTATCTGAAACTCTACTCAGGTTTAGTACTAATGTTCTCTTATGAATACTGCATATTTCTCTTCAAACAGCATCATGCAGAACATTGTGACAATCAGTTTCAGCTTCAGTGTTGATGGTTCACACTGCTGGGTTTTCATCTGGCTGGCTGCTTTATTAATTAAGCTTGATTGCACTCTTGAGTAATGCTGTTCCACAATTAAAATAATTTTAAACTTACAGTGTCAATCAAGCACTTTTGCAGCTTTTTAATGTTCTGAAGAATAAATGTAATGGTAAAAAGATAACTAGTTATTGCCCCTCAAAATGAATAATAGCATTAATTAATTTATTCATTCAATGGTTACTAAACCAATCAACTACAAATAACACACACAGTTGATTAAAAGATTTGCTAAAGTTTACAAACGATGAAATATATTTAATTTCGTTCAGCCCAATTAAGAAGTATTACAAATCCCCAATCAATGTATTCTATTATGTGATTTGAATTGTGTGTCAAATTCAGTTAATATCTCTATCAAGCCTAATTATCAGACAGCTCAGTGAGACTGAAACCAATGCAGGGTGGGCTGCAAGAACGCAAACTTTGAAGCGCTGTACTAGATTACTAGATAGTTATTTAAGATATAGGGACTTAGTGTCCCCATTTCAGTTAAAACAGCTGAGTTTGACAGTTCACCTATAGGAGGAAGTAACGGTGTCATGGTCATTCGTACACATGTGACGAAAAGATCAGTCTTTATAGGTTCATATTAAAGAGGCCGAGATGGAAACTGACTTTGGTTTGGAGGGACCTGGGTTAACATGCTGTGCAAATTCTCTGTTTGTGCCAGTCTGTTGTGCCCACCTTCTTCCAGGACACCATGCCAGCAAGAATAACCGAGAATAACAAGTTGATCAGAAAACACAGAGAGGTCAGAGATAAGACACAGCCCAGATTGATTCAGCAGGCCAGATCTGGCTTTCCGTAATGGATGCTCGGGCCAGGATGATTTTAAATATTGCTTCCAAATACCCATCATTCTGAGTAGCTCCCCAACATGCTATTTATCTGTGTTCTTTCAGCACTTCTCATATACTGCCAGAATCATTTATGTGTCAAGCTAAGCTAGGACATTTTAAGTCAAAGCCCCTGTTTTAAGTCTGAGTTTAACCGTCTCTAAAAAAAAAAGCACGAGATCAGCCAGGGAAATAAATTGATAAGATAAAGAGTCAATAGACTGACGAAGGTCATAGACAGAGCAGTCTCAGATGTCACTGTGGAGTCTTCTACTCACATTGCTATTGACGATCTACAGATGGAGCACTCCAAACTGGGTGTGGCAGAATCTATTGACGTCTTCACCACTTCCAAAGCACACCCAAGGCTGCACCCTTCCCTTGCGTGATGGAATGAAATCAGAACCATCCTAGTACTACAGTAGTAGTACTGCCGTGCTTGGTCTCTCTTGGTTTGCAGGGCGCTTTATTTATATTCACACAGAGGGTGACGCTGTGGCTCTGTGGGAAGCACTGTGGCTTCACACCTCTAGGAGTTAAGGTTTGATTCCTGCCACCAGCTTGTGTGTGTGTGTGTGTGTGTGTGGAGTTTGCCCTTGCTGTTCAAAAACACAAAGCTGAAGCTCTAAACTGCCATTAGTATGTGATTAGTCGTGTAAATATGCACCCTGCAATGTTCTGGTATCCCATCCCGGGTGTCCCTTGTCTTGTACCCCATGCTTCCTGAGTTCCAAGCTCATCGTTGCTCTGCCCTGTGTAAGTGATTATGGAACCTTACGTTTGTCAGCAGTCTATAAGGACGGTGGCACATACATGCATGCACATGTACACCAAACTCCAAGCCGTCAGCACACCCATAATGCTCTTACTCTTTATGTGTGCTGTTCCAGGAGGTCAAAAGGACTAATCGATGGAAACTGAAACTATAAGACTGGCACAGGGAGCGTGATGCGTGCATTAAATGGAATAACTGACTCTAAGAGAGCCATCCCTCACCTTAACCTGGGTGCTCTATCACTAACACGGCCAGGATCGATCTGAGAAATGTGGGGAGGAAACCATGATTCAAACCTTGGCACTTGAATTCCGAAACAGCTTTTTCCTGAGTGGCCGAAGTCACGTTCGGTCCTCTTCCTATCTTTGTTACCAGCGTACTTTCAAGGGGATTGTGACTCAGACATGAGATCACATAGGAGGACTGTGTTCCTGTTTAAAAATGATCCCTTCACTGATCCTGGAGAGCACAGTCCTGATGGCTGACTCTGTGTTTACACTGATATCCAGTCGCCCCATACCAAACTTCCTCAGTGCCTGCAAAGGTGGAGCCTGCTCCAGTTTAGTTTCACTCTTAGTTTCACTTCCCTCACACCTAACTTCCCCCCCCCCACCTCAGCCACTGTTTTGATTTCTTTATAATCTAATTCAAGGTGCTTCAATCAGCATTTAATGTCATTGTAATTTCCTGCAATTGAACAAAAGGATGCTATTCACACGGTGCTTTGATAAATGGAAATATTACACATCTATAACAGTTTTGCGTCTTGGTTCTCTCACAATCTTGATATCTTTTGGGAAACATCACAGAGATCGATTTGTTCCATGAACTAATATTCGCCATCATTAATCATGACTGTGAATCGACTGCTAATCGCTATTAAACATGATAAGTCCATGCCTTTCTTTAATCGTCATATATCACCAAGGATTTTGTTATGTGTTTGTGTATGTAGTGAAAGGCATGCTTGGTGTGATTCACTGCATGTGTTTGTGACCAAGACAAATAGCATTACTGTCCTGTCCACCCAGCCCTTGCTGGGATTGGCTCTAGGCTGTACAACAGATTCAAACCTATGACTGACCTCAAGAGATGCCCAAGATGTTATATATTTAATTTAACAAAAAGGCACAACCTGATGACCAAGATCATTAAAAGAGTTACAAAGGAGAGAGTGAGGAGTTTATAATGTTACACCATCTCAGTACTGATACCCTGGCTCAAAGGGTAGCACTATTGCCTGACACCTCCATCCTTTCATGAATGATTATGCAATTACATGTGCTTAATATATTGCTTTCATACAACAATCACTAAATGTAGTATAGTAATAATACCCAATTTATATACTTAAGGAATGTTCAAATATTTTCCAAATTTCAAACGTAAGATGTCAGTTTGGAAACATTTTCATTTTTTAAATACTTAGAACTATTTTAAAATATTAACAAAGGATAGTGTGCTATTTCGATTCAGATATGTATTTGTTTTTAGTCCTATCAATGAATCACAGGCACGTAACTTTACAGTGCATGTAGCTGCATTTGAAGTCACGTCTGGCAATCGGTTTATCTGGCATTAAGAACGTGCGGGAACAAGATCATGCCACAGGGGGCACCAAAGCAGTAGTTTCCTCTCCAAAGAATGGTGTTGAGGGACTGTCATTTGCTTACCACGTAAAACTTCTTTTTTCTTTTTATTTCAACATGTCAAAAGTACAATAATTTGCTAAGGTTTCACATGGTAAGGGGCTACAGGAACCAAGCAGGTATGAGAATAAATTATTTCGGTTGTGTAGTATTCGGTTTGGTAGTATGTGAATTTAGTCATCATCTGCCCCCTTTTAAACCCAGATAAGGGCTAAAGGCAGTCTTGGGGGGTGGCTTAGTCACAATATATAACTGGTGTCTGACCACAGCCCTGACTGATTGCCAATTAAGTGAAAGCAGTATCTAGGGTGCTAACACTCTTGCACACTGACTTTTTCTTCCTAGAGCAGGTGTCCCAAGATGTGTTGATTACCAGTGACCCTGCAGAAATACCCATACCTGCCCTTACTATATGGACTGTAGCTGTAAAATGGCCACAACCTCTACAGGATAATGCAATTTCATGGACATGGAAGAACAGTAAAGTTTACCCCAGGCATATAGGATGTTGCTGTTCAGACCCAGTGACTTAATGACCTAATGGCATTCACCATGATGACCACAGTCATTTTCATATTTGTTTTCCTCTAGAGGTCACGGGAATGGCACATTGCTCTTGGTGTGTGTGTGCAGGAAACCAGGAAAGTGATTATACGGCGGTGTTTTCCTTGGAGTGTAAGGTGGCCTTTTCCACAGTGCATTCAGAATCTTCACAGTGAACACCTGCAAATTAAGGGCAGATGTTTTTTATTAGGAATTTCACATTATATATGCTGCAAAATGGCCACACAAACCTTGTGGGGAAATGTTAAAATCCCGTCTCTGTGTGCACATCACCATAGACACCCAGGCCCGGCTTAGACTCCGTTATGCTACATATGAAGGGAGTTGGAGACAGACCTCTGCTGTATGAATCATGGAACATCTGGTGGTCTTTTGGGTAATCCTGGGTCCTTCAACAGTCAGACGCAAAGAATCGCATCGCATCTCCTGTGAAGGGAAGGTATAGGCGTGACTTCTTGTTCGCAGCAATAGATGAAAGACTTGGGAATGCAATGAATCATGGTCAGTAACTGGGTACGTGTGTGTGGCTTGTGTCAGACTTCACAGACTGGAGTTAGGTTTCGCTTACCGGTTACGTAATATACATTTACACTATACTTGCTATTTACCAGCTGTCAGCATCATCTTAACTTCATATACCTATTTTTAATGAATTAGTGGCTTTGAAAAGCAATGCACAAGCGTGATAAATCAATAGTGCAGAGGTTCTAAACTCATTGCTCAGGTACCCCCAGCCAGTCCACATTTTTGTTCTAGTCCACCACCTGCACGTTTAAGCCAGGTAATCAAGAACACTATCATCAAATGATAAGCCAGTTCAAGTATGCAGGTGGAGGAACATAACTAAGATGTGGACTGGCTGAGGGGGAGGAGAACTGGGTTGAGAACCTCTGGAACAGTAAATTATAACTCACATTAGTTTTCTCAGAACTGTTTATTCCATGCAGGACCACAGCCAGACAGGATCCTTCCCCAGGAGTCTTACCAGTCACATACGGCGCACTTCAGAGGCACCAGTTCATCTAATCAGCAAGCAGAGACAGCCAGAACTCTACACCCAGGAGGGTGGAGGTGCAAGGCCACAGTGTTCCCCACTGGGCCGCCCCACCATCCTACAACTGACATTCATCCATCAATCCATCTTCTAATTGCTTATCCTAGTCTGGGTCGGGGGGCCTGTAGCTGGGGTATAGGGCACACACACGCTCTCACACAATCATACACTATGGGCAACTGAAAGATGTCAAGAAGAAAGTCACAAGAACACAAGGAGAACATGCAGACTCTACCCACTTAGAACAGGGGACTCGAACCCCTAACTCTGGAGTAGGGAGGCATCAGTGCTACCCACAGTCACCACATGGCCATAAACAGTAGTCAGCTCTTTACAATTCCTGCATTAGTTTTTGACCATAATCAAGATTTATTACTTTGGAAAAGGAAAGATCTTTTGATGGAGTATTTAAGAATGATTCAAATTAGTATAGCATTTGGGTAATAGAAAATTATGTTGAAATTGGACATTTTTAATGTTTTAAACCTGCATTACAGTCTAAGATTAAGTCAGTTCAGCCATTTGTGGGTGGGGTTACATCACAATATTTCTCTCTCTCTCTCTCTGTCTCTCTCTCACCTCTCTGGATTAGCGGAATTGGTTGACACATCCAAGGTCCTGATTGGCTGGGGAGAGCAGTTGCAGTTGCTAGGATTCTGTTGCTAGGATCGTTGCCGTCTCCAGGTTCCACAGGAAACATGTAATGAATTATGGATGGATGATTTTCTCGGAGAGGCCTAATCTGTAATGCAGATGAGTTCAAGCTCCCCCCACCTCTTCTTCTGGGTTCATTAAAAAGTCGGGAGTTTTAAATTTGGAGCCGGCATTCATGTTGTCCCAGACGCCGCTACTGTGGCTCCAGAATACTAGTGTCAATTTGTATGCAGAGGAAAGGTCAAAGGTCAATATTAGTTATTTGTTCCTGGAAAGCTGGGGGAGGGGGGTTTAACAATGAGGTCCCTGATCCTGGGGATTATTTTTAGATGGGTGACAAAACACTGGCAGGAAAACTAGAAGCATTACTGCTGAAAAAGAAGTAGAAAGTAGCAAAAGAGCTCAGAAAATTGAGGTTGTTAATAATGCTATCTGTGAACAATTAGATACACAGGATATATCAAGTCAGCTGTCACAAAAGACATTTCTGGGAAATCAGTCTTTACTGTAAGAATGCAATCATCTTCATCTTCATACTGCTTTTGCTGAGGGTGGGGTCCCTTTCGTAATGATGATCATGACAGTTCTAATATTAGTAATAGTACAGGATGGTGGACATTCAAATGGAACTGGATGTGTACACATTTTAAACAATGTAAACCAGGGCCTGCACAATTTGTAGTGATATTAATAACTGCGTTCACAGCCTTAAAACAACATAAGTTACACTGCATTTAAAGACAATCCCTCGTATTGATGAATTCTAAGATGAGCTAGAAGCTTCTGAATGATTATGTCTGGTCTTCTTGTTTATCCGGGATGGTGTGTTTAATGCTGTCGTAAAACAGCACCTGCAGCAGTAGTTTGATATATTAGCATATTAATCACTCCACTACTGCATAATACATGCACATGCTTACATATTGCATACATATGGTTTTAAATGTTTGAAATATGATATTTTTAATAGCTCTTCGTAAAATTATATTATTAAAGTTTTATGTGTACATGCAAATAGGCCAGTGTTTACAGACATACACACACACACACACACACAGCTAAATACTAGTAAATAGGAGCTGGACAATCTGCATTAGTGCCTCACGATTTCTGGTTATATTTAAAGGGCCCACATCTAAACCGCGACCACTGTACCCCTCCTCAAGCAACTCGCCTTCAATTCTCACACCCCCCCCCCCCCCCCCCCCCCCCCGCCCCCCCCTCCCCCTCTTCTTGAGTTCTCCTCTCTCTCGTCTTCCCTATCC
>JAACJT020000064.1:8443866-8457107 GCA_009936485.2 Gymnarchus niloticus | reverse complement strand
TCCAGAACCTCCAGAACCTCCAGAACCTCCAGTACAAGTACAAGGTCACTGAAATGCTTAAGACACATAAAAACCAAGTCTGAAAAACAACTTCCATTTTGTTAATTCATTTTTTCACTGCTGCTAATTTTAACTATTTTTTTTTTTTTATCATACGTCTGGTGACTCTTCCTTTATATTTGTGTACACTGAGAGCTTGAGAGTGAAAACTCTCACTGCAGATCGTTTGCACTCCTTGATGGTGCCATGGCTTTAATATTCTTCATCTATAATTCTCTATAAAAAAACCACGCTGAACCAAGCAGGAATGATGGTTTAAACTCATCGCATCTCCGAGTCCTTTTCAGCTGTCAGAAAAAAAAAGAAAACTGAAAACAAAAAGTATTGTCTGCAGGAAAAAGGGGAGTGGACTCCCATTTATAGTCAAGAGGACCTATTGTCCTTCTGTCCAGACACAATTGTACTTGCAAATTTCAGATTTTAAACTCGAGCGGGGAGATGTAAGGCGAGCCGTGGGGCACGGGTGCGAACGCAGCTACCACTTCAGTGCAAATAAATAGGTGGCTGACTCGCGGACGGGACGGATGCCATGCATGTAATACGACTGTAACCAGCTTCTTCTAGCTACCTGATGAAATTGAAAATGTTAATTTACAAAATTATACATAAAAAATAAAATGATAATATTCATTATAAATATTTTCAGACCATAGCTACATTCAAAGTGTTTTTTTGGTTGTATTCGATACATTTCCTACAATTTCAACAGATAATCCACAAGTTTGAGCTACAAAATAAAGAGCAAATGTATTTATATGTGAAAGGACTGTGACAGCACTGCACTGTCATTTAAAATAAGCGGCACCATTAAAAGCCACCAAATGGACGCACATCACAGCATGACGGTTTGTTCCATATCCATTTGAATGCCACACTACAGTTTACAAAAACACCGTAAAAAACAGACGTGTTAAATGCGCCTTCCTCCATAACGGGCGGCCCCATCATGTGAAAAGGTCAACCTTAATCAAGCTCGCCTCCTGCTTTTTTTTTTGGCTTTCGTTTTCTAAACGTGTTGTGACAGTGGGACCCGGTGGCACTTCTCCTGCTGGAGAGGGGGCTCGGCACATTTGGGACAGTCACACAATACAAAGGGCAGACTCGGGATTATTCTAATCATTGACAGGGGTCACAGTGAGAGCCGCTTGAGCGTTCATCCGTGAAGTCACAATGATCTCTGCTGCTCCCCCTTCGAGGGACAGGACGGAGGTTCTCAAAACTCATCTTCTCTCTCGCCTTGCTAGTGTTAAAATTATACGCATATATATCTTTATTAAATCTGCGAAACGCGGATATGCAAATGAAGCCTAGCAAACTGCCTCAGACTCCAGTTTCTGAAATGAACGTGGACCTTTCTAACTTCGGATTGCTCGTACATGACAAAACAATTGGCACGTTAGCTAAAGGAAGGCTTTTAAAGATCGAGAGATCCTACGAATCTGTCTTCAGAGGATCCAAATTGCTAATATTGTTAATATTAAAAAAAAGGACTGCCTAGGCTGCTGACTCCTCCATGATTTTTTTCATAAATGCTGCATCTGAAATCATGTATTAACTCGTGCTTAAAACACTCATGTTATAGTGAGAAAAACCAAATCTTGGGCGGTAAATGGCTCACACAGAAATCAGGCAGAAATGTGTCTTACAGCCTCAGGAAAATTGCAATTCATTAAATTTGTTATTGTCAGAAAATGAATATTACTGAAGACATAACCTTACCAGTTTATATAAAATAGGTTAAAAAAAAGATTTAAAGAAATATTTTTGTAACTTAAAATTGCTGTTGCTTTCTAGGATATTATTGAAATACTATTTCGATGGAAATAAATCTGAATTTGGAAAGAAAATCGAATTCTAACCAGGAGAATTCTTAAGAGGCAAAAATAAAAAGCATTTTGTTTTGAGATTTTTCCAGTGGATACTTTGAAACCGATGATTCACAAAACACAATATTACAAAATAAAGATGCACTTCTGACTTCAGACATTACTGTGGCCTGTTTGACGTACAACCTCAACCGTGTTGAAAAAACACTGGAAAGAGTAAACCAAACACACCGTCTAGAGGAAAACCTGTCATACTATTCCATAAATATCTAGAACTAGTATACAGTGTAGCCTGCAACTCTTTATACATGCTTATGAGTAATGTATTAGTATCAAATACCCACATCCAGAATTTCCTGAAGAAAAATCTTTTTCTTTCCCTTTGAAAATACTTATGATTCAGGTAGTGACTCCACATTCTAACATAATCCAGACCCTGGCACTGAATGCACTTTTCGGTCAACATTTCGCTCCTGCACACTGTAATGACGTGGAATAAACTGCAGCCTTGGCCAACACGCGCTGGACGGTTAGCGGGTGGGAAGGCCTTGCTTCCACGGCCTCGGCACGCGCGCGTCCAAGCGGAGCCCTGCTAAGAGGTGCAGGCAGGTCAGCGGAGTGAGCTCTGCTCACCGTGGGAGAGGAAGGGAGGGAGGGAGGGAGGAGGAGGAGGAGGAGCAGGGACACCGGGACCCTGCAGTGACGGAGAGACTGAGTACCGCGGGCACAGGCTACCGGCACCCGGATAAAATACAGGCTCGGAACGCCGTCGCAAACGCACAACACAATCCCGCATCTTTACCTGAATCCATTTTAAGGCGCCACACTGGGTGGGAGGGGACGTCCCAGGAGGTAGTGCTGCTTGGCGGGGGGGGCCGCAGATGGCTCCTACTCCAGACTGGGGGCTTCCTACCGGGCGGCTGCACCGGCGGCGGTCTGACTGGGTCCCGGTACCAGCCCTCGCCTAAAAGTTACCAGCCTCCTGTCCACTACAGCAGCAACAAAGGCCGGACGCCCTGCACTCGCCGAGAAAGGGGAGGGGTCCAGCTGAAGAGGGTTGGGGGGGGGGGGGTCAAGGGGAAAAAAAAAGCCCAGCCCACCAGGACCCCCGGCTCCAAGCAAGCGAACTCCGTGGCGGCTTTCTGAGCGACCATGTGCCGGCCGATCAAGAGAGAGAGAGAGAGAGGGAAAGGGCTTTTTTTCCCTGTGATTACCAAGTGTGGGGCTCAGCCACTCCTTATAGCAGCCGTCCGCTGCCTGTCTGTACCACATGTCACATCCACTGGTTGCTATGGCAATACCTCCACATGTTGCCGACGATGACTGTCTATAGAGCCGGGGATGTTAATAAGCTGGCGGCCGAAGGAGAAAGTAAATGGCTGCTGGTTTTGTCACTGGTTTGTAAAGCTGCTTAGAAGCCCCTTTTTCTCTTTTTTTGTGTGAATTGTCCCCCCCCCCACCCCATTCTTTCGCTTCTGCGCATTGTAGGAGCTTGCCGGTGAAAGGCAAGGGAACGGCAGTGAGAAAATCTCCAAGCTTAAGAGTGTGCTGAAGACCAACATAAAGACAAATAAATGATTTTAAAACGGGTTTTTGGATCTGGCATTTACACGATTCTCTTGGGGGTGATGCACGCGGTCTCCGAGAGACGCTTTTCCCAAGCGATCTGCAGATCGTGGAGACAGTCGACTTGTACCCGGGACTGATTTAACGTCACAGCTGGTGCGCAGAAGCTCGCAGCGTCTGTCATTACCCGCTTTTTTTCCGCATGACCAGGGCTCCGTGACTACAATGCGCTCTCGCAGGTGTGAGGTATGTAACGGGCATCTGAAGACCCCCGGCGCCCCTCCCCAAATGAGGAGCTGCAATGAAACCCAGAGGCTCCCTTCAGCCGGGGCGAGACGCATTATCCACCTGATGTATACCAACCAAAATACAACCTAAATACAACACATTTAAGTATGTCAAAGAAAGCACATGCAGTGTGAATTAAGAGTAATTACACAGAGGGGAACAGCTGCAGCAAACGGCAGAGGCTGCAAAGGAGGGGGTCCTGTCACAAGCAGATGACAGGGCCTCTGAGGGCCCTACAGTCTATCTGTTCTTTCAACGAGACCCCCGCATTGTTCTCTGTGTGAGGCAGCTGGGGATGGCAGGTCACACGGCTTCGAGGCAGCGCCACGAGCAGAGGGTCCTGATGGTTAAAGGGGTACGCGGGGTTATGGGTAATTAATGCTCACTCGAGGTCACCGGGTTCGCGCTGCCTGAACACAGACTCAGGGACACCTGGCTATGAGTAACTAAAGGCTAACTCGGGGTCACAGGGATATGGGTAATTAAGCACTTACTCTGGCATCTTTAAAGAATAATTCTTTACAACATTACAGTGATTTTTCAACAAGTGCAGAATTTACTAAATTAATTTCAAAATCATAGTGGCATCAGCAGGTGCAAAACAAATGGTCCAGACAGCAATCCAGTGCATCCAGTACTTGTTAATGTTTTAGGGGCCGATTCAGTGTGAAAGCCGCAATGTTCAGTGGATGGTGTCTGCTGTATTAAACACTATGCACCGGGGCCCAAGCAGCAAGCAGGCTTGGAAAATTAACAAGGAACAAAGCAATATAAAAAAACATAAGAAATATCAGGAAACTGTGCAAGTATGACAAGAACAGGGATTCCCACCCCTCACCTTTTCCCACTTTTATTCTTTTTTTCACAAGTGCTTTTAAAGCCAGAAATGCCACTAAAATGTTAAAACGTCTCCGGTCTACTCCCAGAGCCCCTAAGGTCATGAAACCCATGGCATTTTCCTGGTAAGAGATGGCAAGTAGCAGCACCCAGTCAGTCAGCATCCAAATGTAATCCAACATTCCAGAGACCTGGAGAGGAACCAGAGAGGGCAGACTGGCACTGGACCTCCGGGTCCTAAGGGTAAACAGGTCTCATCCCTACTTTGTGTCTTATTTGGCTTTTTAAAGGATCACTCGTATCAGACTGCAAATTATGACCTGGAATAAAGAGACCCTTGAGGGGCCAGGAAGCTGTTTGACTCCAGTCCAAAGAGCAGGCAGTCTTGATGGAAGGCCTGGAGCAGGGGCTGGGGGTACATTTAGACATGGGGGGGGTTGTCCTATATCTTACAAAGAAGCGGCCTGAACACGAGTTTTGGGTCTCAGGTATAAGCGAGCTGCAAATTAAATAGATTTATCAATGTTCATCTCATTTGAAATGTGCTTTACTAAGTTAAATGTTTATTTTGCAATTTCACTGGCTTGACTTTGATGTATGACCACCAAAAAACACATGGAATAATGTCATTTTTCCTTTAAATCTGAGATCTCATTAAACTAAATGAGTTGCTTTGGTTTTAGAAGTCAAACATTTCATTTTCCATCTTTGCCATTTTGACATCGATCTATGGTTTTTATACATAAATACATACAAGGGACATTTTTATGTTTATACAAACACCAAAGGTATTAAAGTTTCCACAAAAACTTCCTGGGTAAAAACGAGAGCACCTCAATAAGTCACTGTAGAACAATTCATCGGTAATGCCAAATTCATTGAAAAACAATCAAAGCCAATAAGTGAATATGCAAACCCTGCAGTTATTAGATTATCACACAGCCTGCAATTTACAGCCACTCTTCTGTCCCCTCTGTGTTAGAATATCTATGTCTGGGAGTAAAATGAGGAGTTCTTCACAGTACAGAGAGGGACTCTGAACACTTCTGAGAAGCAGGATTCACAGACTCAGAGAGAGAAAGTCACTACCCAGATCCTCTGTGGACACAGGGCTAGACGCTGAAACGGCTCTGCATGGTACATGCCGGAAATTGTGTGCGGCTTTAATGCACGCTCGCACACAAAGTCACACATACACATTTCACTGCATTTTACCAAGTATGACTGTATGTAACAAATAAAATTTAAATTGAATTGACGTGCCCCCACAGCAGGCTGCTTCCTGCGTATTACTAATACTGTTTTACTATTCGCTGACTGTTTCGCTAAGGTTATGTTTTAGACTCTTCATATTTTTCTGCCAAAGAAGATGAATGGTACATTTGAAAGTTGGAAGGGCCCGGCGTGGCTCATAACGAGGCCCTCGGCATAAACTGCAGCCATGGAAGGCTCTATATGAGACGCTAGGGCGCCCCCAGCAGGATAAACTGTGGTGAAAGCCACCATAATCGGCAAACACCTAATTATTGCAACCCCTCCAACAAAAAATGTATTGTAGCATCGAGGCAGCTGAGTTTCTCAAGCTTGGGGACGAGTGGCAGCATGATGCAGTAACAGCTTGAAAAAAGAAAGGAACAGAAGAACACAGCAAAACAAAGAGAATGTGGGAGCCCCTGCATTTGCAGATGGAGGAAAGCTCCTTAAAATGGCATTGTTCCCATTGCCACTCAGAGTGTTAAGATTGCATCAGGACTGCTGAGGGGAAAATTGCGGTCGGATTGTCCAGCTAAGCGCCTAGGTAGGACCTTTTCAGACGTCGTGAAAGAAAAGGAAACACAATAGGTTTGGTTTCAATCCTGGTATTGTTGGTGACACGCGGCATTAACCTAATCCCCGCGTCGGCCAGCTAAACGCAATGCTGTAAGCTGTCTTCCGAAAATACTGTAGAAAACCAAAAACGTATAACTTCACAAGCATGTCTGAAGGCTCCGCGTGCGGCTGACACTCTGCTTGCGGTTGCTGGACAAAGACAGTGCATGTGAAGAAGTGCATCTTAATTCCCGCTCGTTTTGAGAGCAAGGCAGCCCCGTAAACACTTTCATCTCCTACTTCATCTCTGGCTCCTGTCGAGCCTACAAATATATAGGAGTACTTGATGAGAGGGACTTTTACCTAGCACCATATACCAGAAGGTTTTTTTACCTAGCACCCCATACCAGAAGGTCTTTTTTACCTAACACCCCATACCAGAAGGTCTTTTTTACCTAACACCCCATACCAGAAGGTTTTTTTTTACCTAGCACCCCATACCAGAAGGTTTTTTTTACCTAGCACCCCATACCAGGTTTTTTTTTACCTAGCACCCCATACCAGAAGGTTTTTTTTACCTAACACCCCATACCAGAAGGTTTTTTTTTACCTAGCACCCCATACCAGAAGGTTTTTTTACCTAACACCCCATACCAGAAGGTTTTTTTTACCTAACACCCCATACCAGAAGGTTTTTTTTACCTAGCACCCCATACCAGAAGGTTTCCTTAATGTGTGTGCTCCATAATTCACAAGGATAAATGCAAGGCAAACATATACAGATTGCGCATTTCACAGCAAAGACTTCCTTACAGATGACTAAGAACAGGACGTGTTGTGTTCCTTTGAGGTCCAGGAGGAGCGGACAAAGCTGGACTCGGATGTGAAGGTTTGGACCTGATGGGTCCTACAGCAGAACCAGAACCAGGATGCAGCTGCTCTCTGGGGGGGAGTCATCCGCCATAAGCTGACACGTACTGAGGCACACAAATAATCAGACACACACAATGACAGATACATATGCACGTGTACACATACAATAACGTACACACTGGAAGACACATATACACATTCGCACAGAGACACACACGGCAGCCTCATAAGCACACAGCCAGTCATACCTTCACTTGTCCTCATTTCCTTCACGCTTTCAATGTGATTCAAGTACAGGAGCGGTAAAGATTGGAAAAGCCCAGCAGACGCAGCAAATGCAGCAGGGGTGGGCATACACGAAAGCTGCAGGTGGAAGGCGAGGCCCCCGCAAGCCACAGAGTGCAGTTGGGCGACAGCTGGTCCATCAAGTCCCAGGGACCTTCCTGGAAATGGCACACTCTGGGCACATGCAGTGTGGTAAAAGCAGAGGGGCTTCACACAGACAGCGCCAGAGGTGCCCTAACCACTTAGCAGGGCTTGGGGTTCAACTCCAGACAGTAAGGCCAGATGAACTTGAGCGCATTACTGACCACCATGTTAAAACTGAATAAAAACAACTAAATAAATGTAAACAACACTAACAGGATTATCCAGCATGGGGGAGGTATGGCAGTGCTTCTTGTAGGATGGGTGTTGCTCTAACGTAAAATGCCCACCCGTTCCTGAATGTTCCCCACATTCTGGCCCATTCCGCACGTTCTGGTCCCGGACCAAAGCCAGAAGGATATTCTCCAAGTTCTGCCCCATTCCCTAGCCGGTAGGGCACATTGCCTGTGCTCCGGCCCGTTCACCAGCCAGTGGGTCATATTCCCTATGTTCCAGCCCTTTTCACTAGTCGGCAGGGCATATTCCCCAGCGCAGAACGAGGGACCAGCCCATTACTGTGTTTTGTTAAGAGCAGTGTACCCTGCCCCCCACCATCGTCATGACAACACCTCAGGTCCCCTCCCCTCTAGTCACCAACAGGGCACAGCAAAAGTGGACACCCACAGAGTTTTCTCTCTCTCGCTCTCGGCCAGGTGCCAACACCCCCCCCCCCACCGCAGTGATCCGTCCGATACGGTGTCCTGACTCAAGGCAATCACCCCGATTTCACAGTTTAATTACCGCTAATCTGAAGGAGCTGGGCCAGCGCTAATGAGCCGACGCCAATCACTGTGCTGGACACGCCGTCATGGTGTCTCGCCCCTCCTCCACGCTGTAAACCACTTCGCCAACGTGCCTTACACTGGCTTGGTAACGCACGGTCTGCAGAAGGGTGCTGTGCGTCTTCTCCACTTGCTGTCTAGCACCTTGCAGGGACCCCTCAAGGTGTGGCATGAGGATTAACCCCTAAACTCCACCCTGAATGCAACTTGGCACACAATGTTTAATATTCATGAGCCTCATTTGCATACACCCCCTATTTCCAGTGCCGTTTTTCCACACTATCGTACAGTTAATTTAAAATGAACTGGTTACTTAGAAAAACAATTTATGCAAAATTACATAGCTGATTGTGCTATGGGGACAGTGTTTGTACACATAAGGTAGGCAGATGTTTTTCCATTCTGTTGAATGATAAAATAGTGTGCAGGCCATAACATTTCATTGCAAAACACAGTCTGGTAGAAGTGCCTATATTTTTACTTTGATCATTGAAACAGCAAAAGCCGCAGACAGGCAGAGAGAAGGGCTGACCTTGGCAGATCCAGAGGATCACGTCTCAGACAGTTGTCATGATCCATGAAGGACAAACAGTGTGGCAATCAGGGCTGAAAGCTCTGTCACCCATCCAGGAAAGACAGGCCTGGATAGCACCGGACATCAGAGACAGACCATCCCTGGGTCAGTCCCGCCAGCAGCGGCAGGCCTGTAAATCCACCCTGCCCCTCGTTCCGCCTTATCACCTATCACATTAATGCCCGCCGACGCCTATCGACGGCACCATCGTGTTAATCCCCTCGCTATTTCACTGCTGCCACCCGAACACTAACCGCGGTCGATAAGCTGTTCTCCGACAGCGTCCCTTTTCTTGAAGATCTAAGCTACTTTTATGGTCTTAGCATAAAGGGGAAGAAAACAATGATCAATCTTTCCTTTTCTAGAGCGTTATCAATTCAATTAAGCTGGGTGGCAAATACCAAAGAATCTTAACTGGGGTAACTTAAAAATATCTAACTGGGATTCTGTCTCCTTCCTGTTTCATATATTATTAGCCAAAACAAAAATTACCTCAGATAATATTGAGGAATTGCAGATTTTATTTTAAAAATATGCAGCTTATCAAAATTGTACATTTATGTATATTTCCAGTGGAATGAGAAAAGATTTCTGTACGAATGCAAGAAATGCGGGTCTCTATCTTGGAACTAAGGGGAAATTGCAAATAAAAATGTGTGATGCACTTCTGTGACAGACGACACACACACACACACACACACACACACACACACAGAAGCATACAGAGGCACACAAAGGCCATTAAGATGAAAAGGAAACAGGCAGGCATCATCCTGCCCCGTAGAAGCGCTATCCAATCTGCTCATGGCGTGGGTGTGCCCGCGTCCCTGGAGTCGCCAAATCCGCTCGGCGAGACGCAGGTTAATAAATGGGACAGCTGGAGGCAGGTTCGAGCGCAGGAGTGGGCAGGCCGACCTGCAGTGGCCACGGCGGTTCCTGAGCCGCCCAAACATCACAGCACACTCGTCAGCGGTGGCATTTAAACGAAAAAAGCTTCCAGAGAGGTGACCCCCGTGGGAGGGCAGGTTTGAGATGACCGAGCTGTGTGTACATTTTTTCCTAAACTCGTCAGGACCTTTTCGGGAAATATAGTCCCACAAGGACAGTAAACCCAGATAAACAGACCTTGCAGAGCACCTGAGGTAAAATTAGAAGTTAAAAAAACTTTTCTTTTTGCATTTTGTTGGGGCGAATATATTAAACTGAGAGAGAGTGTGCGTGCATGAAGCCCATTCACGGCTCTGGCAGACAGTAAACACCCCTGTCAGGCCTGCTGAAGACTCCATGGTGAGGCTCCACCCCCTGGGGCTCCACCCCCGTGCCACAAGCCAAGTCAAGCAGCACTCACACACCGTCTCCAAGCGCTCTGAGCAGGAAGCCCGACTCCTCGGCAAGTGAACGGAACCCCATCTCCCTTGGAAAAGGTCACCGAATGGCTAAAGGTCATGAATTATAGATCCCCCCACAGTGTGTCTGCTTTTCACCAACATGGGGTCCGTCAGCCTCGAGCTCATCAGCAGTCAGATAACCTGCCTTCATAACTCACTGGAGGCCCACTGGAGTCCCACTGGAGCAGCCTAACCCTAGAGTGCCGCTTATACGAAGGACTTAACCAATCCAGTTTCAACACCAAGCCTAATAACACTGGTGTCAGAGAAGCAGCAGGAATCCCCTGTAAAAAAACAGATTTGTTCCATGGTAAGGTTTCCTGACAACCACTGCGGCTATAAGCTGTGGTTCCTAGAATGAATATTCACCTCATTCTGAAACTTGAAAGTGGCCCTGAAGAGCAAAAAAAACAACACATTAAGGAAACACTAAGAAATTAAGAAAGTGCACACACAATTGGTTTCAAGACTTAATATCTGTCATGTCAATTTTTTGGTTTTCTCGATCATCTGTGAAGAAGACTGTGAAAGGTATAAAAAACATGTTATGACACCTGACATTAGCATTTTGATTACGTGACAGCATGGCGCACCTTGCTAATTTGAATCCAAAATGGAAGTGCCAAAATAATTAAATATTTCATTAACAAATTCCTTATTAGTAAAGCTCACAGTGTCGGTTAATGAATTGGCTTTGAAATCGCTGTGACGGTGCTCTGATTCCCCGCTTTTAAACTTAAAGAGGATTCTGCACTGTGCTGTTTGAAGGAGCTGTGGCTTAAGGGGTGAAACAGCATGAGAAGGTCTCCACCTGAATGGCTGGTCCAGGGTCACCTTTATGTTTCCGTGCCGCACAGTCTCCGGCGATCTCATCAAATTCACCTCGCCCAAGCTGAATTCAGATCTGAGCAGTCTTATTTATGGCCAAAGATCTGGGCTTAGCACCTTGATGCATTTTGTGAGAATTAAAAAGTAACCTCAGTCAGTACCGCAAAAGGATGAAACGCATTGAATTAAGACCAAAAAAAGAAAAAAATCAGGTGGTAAATCAGCCAAACATAAGAAACGAGGGGTCTGGTGTAGCGGACAGAAGATAATGATCCACTGACCCCCCCGCTAGGCTGGCTCTCTGTTTCGATGTCACGAATAACGGGGATCAGCTTTCACGCCCTGATTAGCGGCTGACTTGTGATTGCTTCCTCGTGACGGGCCTCGTTGAAGAAGCTGCCTCCTTATTCATCGTGGGCTCTGTGTACCTTGTCCGCCATCACGGATTGGATCCAAATACACTGTTTTGCATATCCAGTTCCTTTCAAATGATTGGCTGCATTCCAGATGCCATTGACTTCCCACCAACCCACCCACGTGGGTTTCGTTTTGCTGAAGAGGCCACTATCCCCAGGTCTGGGGAAACAGGACAGGCTCAGCCCGCGGCGGGAATGCGATCGGGCCAAACGAAAATGGACCTGCTCCAAGAGATACATGCTGTGGTGACGGACGGCTTTAAAAGGGACAAATATGTCAAAACCATGCAGAAGTGATGCAATCACAAGCAATTAGTTGATAAAAGTAACCAAGGTCAGAAGAAGAGGAAGACTGCTCGGTCTGTCCACGGGGCAAATCGCAGCCCCCCGGGCCCACCCCATAAGGTGCCTTTGCAGAAACGGGAACAACCATGCATATGACAAGAAGTGGTCACTCATCATATTAAGAGCCATTCAAAAAATCACCGTCAGACATGCGTCTGGCGGCCTGAAACGGGCGCTCAAGGGAAATAAAATAAAATGCATTTTAATAGCTCGCTAAACAGTTAGTGTCCTGATTAAACACGGGACAATTTACCCACTGAACAACAATACTAATATCACAGCTAATCGTCATTTAAATAATAAAGAAGCACATCGTCCTCTTCCCCCGCGAGAAGTTCAGCAGCCGTGTGCCGCTGTCCTGTCTTATTACACCCACACTTCAAGGGAGACATGCAATGCAGGCCCGGCGCTTTAACGCCGTTTCGTTATTACCTCGAGCCAACGCTAATGCCCTTTCTGTGATGAATTACTCCTGAGGTGTACTTGGCGATCTCTCCGAATCGTCTGCAACTTCCAGTCGCTCGCCAGTGACACCCCAGCTCGCAGCTCACGCTTGACTCCTAATCACGGCCGGAAAAACCACCAACACCGTTTGGTTTACCATAGCCGGTTGGGTAATGGACTCCACTCATAACCTGAAGGTCAGCCATACTGAACCCAAGAGAGACACCCCATCGTTCAGCTTTGAATTTGGGTGAGATGATAAAATCTGCTAAATTTTGAATTAAAATAATACTACAAAGTCAACTGTTGGGAGGAGCCTAACTGTTACACCAGAAAACAGGATCTTTTTGGCTATAGGACTCAGGGGTTCTACTCAAGCTCAGCTCTTCAGTTACTCAGTCTGAATGCTTTAGATGGGGGACACGGTGGATCAGAGGTTAGCAGTGCTGCCCCCACAAACGCTGCTAAGACTGAAGGCTCAAATCCTACCTCCACTCAATCTGCATGTGTGTGTGTGTGTGTGTGTGTGTGTGTGTGTGTGTGTGTGGAGTTTGCATGTTATCTCAATGTCCCAAAGATTTCCTCCAGATGCTCTGGTTTTCTCCCACAGTCCAAAGATGTGAACAGATCTCTAAGCTGTGTGTGAGCATGTGTGTGTCCTGTGATGGACTGGCATGCCATCCAAGGTGTACACCAGCCAACTGCCCTGTGATGGACTGGCATCCCATCCAGGGTGTACCCCAGCCTTGTGCCCTGTGATGGACTGGCATCCCATCCAG
>JAACJT020000064.1:8405007-8422456 GCA_009936485.2 Gymnarchus niloticus | reverse complement strand
AATAGTTTTACAGCAACATAAATGTAACTTAACCATAATTTTCTTTGCCTGCCTAAGACTTTTGCACAGTACTGTACGTAGAGACCTGACCAGCCCATTTGGTGGCTAGCACAATTTTCTTCAATACCATTACCACTTTACAAAATAAGTAAAATAATAAAATATTAACAAAAAATTAAGTGTTTTTTAAGCGTGGCACTTGTCCTTCACTATTAGAGCCAAATGAAAATTCACGATAAATTCTGCCTGATAGTGAAAAGCTCTACAGTGACCTGTCTCCCAAAATGTATTTCAGCACACATTACTGACTGGAGAATCCTCAGTGGTACGCTCTTTGTTTTGTCAGAATTACGCATGCTGTGTGTAAACATCACACCGGCGTTCTGCCACCCCAAGCCCGTCTCCTCCATCCCTCGGCTTCCAGAGACCCCTCATCTTGCAATGAGGCTGTGGGTTGCCTATGGCAACAGAGCAACAATCACCCCGGCAACACTCCAGGCGATTCTGGGCAGCATCAGGTGGGGCCTCCAACGAGGCAGGCCTCCATGCGGCATGTGCCTGCTGAAGGAAGACCCTTACCTGCTGCTAAAAACAACACGCACCGTGGCAACCGTGGTAATCGTAGTTTTGTGCCCTCTTGGCAACAAAAGACCACCGTTTTTTTCAGCAGAGGATTTACTGCTCTTCGAAATTCGAACGGCAGTGGGAGACACACAATGATATTGAGTTTCATCTTTCTCTCTTTTGATTTTAAGTGACAATATTTCTAGGCATTAAAATTTCATTTAGACGACTATACACATTCGGCAAAAGCCATTTCCATTGGAAATGGCAGATGAGCCGGAATACTGGCCCAAGGTGACCTCATTACCAGAATTTGCTCTGGCTGTCATTATAAATCACACAGAGTGTCACTCAACGCGGCATCCAAGAGCAGGCAAGGGCCTGTGATGCCCAGCACCTGAGCATCCATGATGCAGTGCATCTGCACAACAAGGAGACTCTAATGGAGCTCTGTTTCCAACTCATATGGGCATCTCTGAGCTTGGGTTCGAGAACGTAAATGAAAACCTGACAGAAAATCCACCACACCAGTGCATCCTTCAATCCAAGATCTTGGGTCTACAAAATCCTGATGATATACTATAGTAAAAAGGCTCAGATTGTCTAGATATAAATCCCACACTATGAAGGGTAACGGCTGTGTTAACTGAAAAATCTTTAAAATTTTAAATTAAAGAATAAAAGACCATTTAAATTAAAGACCAGGAAAAAAAATAAGACCCGTGAAAGTAATCTTTGAGGTGTGCCTGAGACGTTGTTGGGGCTCTGCTGACAGCCCTGGTTCCAGCCCTAATAAGTCTGTCACCAGTAGGAGGCAGGCTGGATCATTTTTCACAAGCACAGACAGTAATAAAAAGAAAAAAAGAAAAACAAAAGGTACTGACAGTACTCTATGTGTATAAACATCCATCTGTCCATCTGTCCATATCTACGGGGTGGCAGTAAGCCTGGAGCCATTCTCAGGAAGAACAGGACAGGGAGTAAGGGACACGGTGAATGAGATGATCACACGGCACATGCTCGCTCACACACACACACACACACACACACACACACACACACACACACACACCATAAGTCTTTGGACCACAGGAGGAAACTGGAGTACTTGGAGGAAACCCATGCGTGACATGGAAAGAAGCTGCAATCCCCACACTCAGAGAAGCAGATTTATGTGAGCAGATCATGTACATTTCTACAGCACGTTACGTACCCGGGATGGAGAACCGGTTTGAACATGACGTAGTTGAGGAGAAACGTACACGGCGGGTTACTGATAATGGGACGTTTTATCATAGCAACACCGGTCATGTTCACAGCATCCGAGAAGCAAGATCGGTCTAGCAGGCTATGCCAACATGTGGTGCTGTTCCACGTTCAGTCTTTAATAGTGGGACCAATTAAAAACGATCCATATTCACACAGAACACTGATAAACAAACTTAGTTATTTGATATTTCCTACAGTATTTTTAAAGTTAAATTCAATGCCGATTGAGATTCAAGATACCGCAGTCAGTGGTTTTCCACATGATGTTTTTTTGTTTAAATGTGTAAAACCACATTGTTTTGACTGAACGATGTGCCGTTTCACGGATTCTTACAAACAAAGACGGGCAGTGATGTCAGAAGGGGACAGATTAATGTGATCTTCAAACCCAGCCAACCAGGTGCAGGTTACCGTGGGCCGTTTCCATGCCGACACGCTTAAGTGGGTGACGTTTAGTGAGAGAGACGGCAGACGGTGAGGTAACACGGCTGCTGCTTTTGCGGCGCGGAGCGGGGTTAGATGTCAGCACTGAGGACACTTTATGGAGAAGAGATGACCACTGAGACACATTCTGTGGCCTCCAGCCAAATGCCAGCCCAGCGCCTGAGTGACATTTCTACCAGACACACACACTACAATAGACCCACACTGCAGCATTCTAACACAGACCTGAGCACAAAATAACAAACCTATACATGCAAACGCTTTTTGCTAAAGCAGATATGTAGCTTGATTTGTTTCTGCCATCTGCTCAAACATAAAGCAGGCAGGTTCTGACCCAGGAAAGGCACTCACATCAGTGCTAAAGAGTGTGGTCCTGAGATCTGCTGTCTAGGAATCACGCCACCTTTAAACCAGCATACCTGCACATGTGTTGGAGCTGCCACCATGTATGTGTCACGTGTGTACAAGTACTTAAGTGAACACGGCACAGGTATCACCCGCCGTAGGCTTGCGGCTTAAGGAAGATTCCAGAACATGCACTACTGATAAATGTTATTAGGCTCAAAGCCAACAGAGCCTCCTGCTTTTAAGGGCAAAACATCTTCACAACCAATCTGCACGTTGTGTCCACTGGGAAACAGGACACTGGGGTGGATGAATTTTCCTGTGATATCTTTCCGACATTGGCCAGAACGCAGAAATCCTGCGAGAGCGTGCTAGTAGCCAGGCGAGAGTGGAGGGGCTGACGGAGGCTGGCGATGGGGGATGGGGTACACGCATTACTTCTTTTATTTTTATTCATTTCTTTCTTATTTACACGGGGCTTAAAGTTGTGAGGCTCTCTCTGTTGTTTCCCACCCCTAACAGGAAATGTACAAGAAAGCCTTTCTCATTATCTAAGTAATCGGTCCAGCCGCAGCTATTTACACTTCAGGGTGCTAATGCAACACATTCTAAATAATATCTTGGGAGGGAGGCATTTGTCAGAAATGTGTTGACAAGGAGACCGTTATGTGGAAAAAAAAGGCGTAATGATAAGCCCTCTCTCCTGCATACAGTGTATACAACCTTTTAGCAGACAATTATCCATCTGAGCTTCTTCTGAAGCCACAGCACATAAATAAAAGAACAAATAAATACTAATCCTGGAATCACGCCGGGCAGGATACAAAATTGCTGTTGACACTTACAGTGTGCGATGGGTATATTTTTTTTTTTAGTTATTCTCCGACAGAAAAATAAATAGCTTACTCTAATTTGTGTATTGGACCAGAGCCTCACTTAATTCAGTTTCCAGAACAGCCTTTGAAGGTCTAACACATGCCCAGCACCTCTGGGTGAACGGGAAACAACTCCTTGCAGTTGAACTGAGACATTAAGCTGCTATAATTTACCCATGTTAAGCTGAATAACAGTTAACTACCAACAAGTAAGCCAGAAATGTGTCATCTGCATGAATAAAAACAGAAATGGCTAAATGAATTGTTTCTTCATATTCTCAAAATATCTGGCTGGCCAAATGTGTTTTTGGCATTATGGTTAAGTCACTGTGGTGACGATATCCTATAGGTCCTGGAGTTAAGAGAGAGGGCAGTGAGGCGAGAGGTGTGAGGAATTAATCTACTTCTCTCCAGTTGGTTTCCTTACTTTCGAACATGAGAGATGTTGCAATCTTTGTGAATGAGGAGAAACAACGAAGACATAACAATTGTGCGACGATGACAATGACTGATGTGTTTGGACATGGGATTTTTAATTATAATCTGGCAATATTTCCCAAAGAGTTGATAGTAACACAGATATGGGATGGAGTGGCATTTTATCGACAGAATTCCTATGCTTATTCTGAATATCCCACTAATCAGGCCATAGGATTGGTAGGATTGGCAGCTGGGCTGCTGGTGTATGTGAACCGCCACGGGTCTGAAGAGTTCACCCAAAGTCGAACCCTGGCTACTACAGTGGTTCAGATACTAAGGCACCACTATATGGCAAATTGACAGGGGAGGGTGTATACACCATCATAGAAAAATGTGACAGAAATGGTTTAAAGGGGACCTGGGGGCCAAGGATGAAGGACAAACTCACTTCATCTGGCCTAAATAATTCCACCTTTTTCTTTTTCTCCAGGTATCTTCAACTCCAGAAGCCTGGCCATACTCATGGTCTCATAAGAGGAACAACTGATCTCACTGGCCGTAAGGAAGACAAATAAAACCTAATTTAAGGCTGATTATTTTTATTAGATGCCACCTAGCTAGAAGATATGTGGATTCTTAGCTAATATCAAGCCAGTGTTTACGCATGTTGGCCATATAGATGGTACAGGTTTGACAATGGCTTGTTCATGGTTGAGAAGACTGCTTCCACCTTGTCACTCACTGGTCCTTCTCTTCCTCTTTCCTAATGCACTAGGTCCTCTCTTAATATGCCGAAAATAAGACAAATTTAGGTCTCCTCCATCGTGCTTCATATGAAAGTTTCGGCCTGATTTGATCAAAAATCCACTTGCTTGTGTATCCTGGTGGTCCATGGTCTTTGAAGAGCATCAGTACTCATCCATCCTGGTTCTTTATAGTCCAGCAATCTATAGTCAGAGAAAATACCATCATTTGCACAATGATGATCTTTATTCTAAGAGATTCCTCAATATTTTTAAAGGCTTTTTCGAGGTTCTTCATTGCTGTTCTGCAACAATGCTCGCCCGCTGCATCCCTTGTTATTGATAATTGTTCTAAGGAGCCATCAGTTGTCTATACCTTGTAGGTCTTTACCATCAACCGTTAAATGTAATTACCCCTCTCGTGATTTCAGGGCTCCAGACCTCCTTTTCTATTACTAAAGGTTCTTCTTGTGTCTGACCTCATTAAATATATCACAGTAGTTGATGCTGTTGTAGAGGTCTTCTGTGTATTCCTTCCACCTCTGGTTGATCTTTGTTCTGTCAGATATTATTGGCCTCTTGAGGTTGTTCAAGGTTGAAACACATTTACAATCTCAATGATTTTTCTGAAAAACTGCCCTTGTTTTTCCACGCTCAGTTCTGTCTTCAGTTACTTTGAAGATGTTCCTGTAATATTGCTTATCTTTCCTGATAGCTTTGTCTTTCTCAGATTCCGTTTAGATGATTACTTTGAAATTTGTCCATAGTTACTGCAGTTCTCTGTCAAACAGATTCAATATCTCAAATCAGTTTCCGATGTTTTCCTTGAAAGCAATGGAGATGTTATCCTAGAAATTTATTCGAAGTTAGATGGTCTCATTGTTCCTCTGCAGCTTGATTTTCAGCATGTGCATACACATTCTATGATCTGTATGACAATCTGCTCCAGGCCATGTCTTTACTATCTGAATTGAGCTCTTCCGTTATTTAGCACTGAGAAGGTAGACTATTTCATTTCTACTGACCTCCATCTGGTGACGTCCAGGTGTGAAAATGATGCTTAGGTTGCTTGCAGAATGTATTGGCAATGAAGAGGCTCCTAGATTCACAGAGGATCCATTTCTGGTTCCAAGTCCACTGTGACCAACTGCATTTCCCACCTCCTACCTTCCAACTTTGTCATTCCACTGTCTGTTCATCAAAAGTATATTTTGCTTTCATGTCTTGTCAATTTCAGCCTGAGCTTGATCATAATATTTCTTCTTCATCCAAATGTTGTTGGGGCATAAACCTGTATAACTGTCATCCTGCAGGGGTGTCCAGGAAATCGAAGTCATTTCAGTCAGTTCTTTCCAGCGTTCTGCCTGAGTATGAAAGCCGCACCATTTCTCTTTTGTTGTCCTTTTACTGAGTAAACGGTGTGTCGGTCTCACTGAACGTGTCCTAAGCCAGTGTTAGCTTATATGTGATCCACCTCCATGTTTACCACATCCAGCTTTCCTCAAGTGCTCCATATCTCTCATGTTCCAATGATGATTCTTTCTTCACAGCTCCTAATTTCTCTTCCGCAGCAGCAATGTAAATTTTGAAGAGTTAAATTTGCAAAATGCCTGGAACCAACCACGTCGTGAACACCAGCCATCCTCTGAAGAACCCTCAGTTCCTCCTCAGCTGTATATGAAGTGCCTCCCAGCCAGAGGGTCCTGCCTTCAAGCACTATATCCAAATTCCTTCTGGTCTTTCTGGCCATGAGGTTTTTGTCACAGTTTGAAACAGTGTCATTGCAGTTGTCACCACTGCAGTCACCTGCTGCTGCCATCCTCCACCTCTCCTAAGACATGTTTGCCATGGGTGACTCTGGCAGGAGTTAAAACATACGTAGCTCTAAGCCTTCCCGATGCACGCGGGCTTCCTCGTCCTGACAAGTCACTGCACCAGGACAAGCAAAATGAAATAAGAGGCAGCCTAACAGATGGAATTTATTAAGGCTAAACAATGAACATGTAGGATCATTTATATTATAATAACATATAACTATCCTCAAAGATGGAAACTGTCATAGTCTACAGAAGTGCATAATAAACATTGTTTCATAGCTTTTTAGAGTGAAGTATAGTTAGAGTTTAAAGGTCCTTACTAGTCGCCTTACACAAACCATTTCTCACTCGGCCCTGCCCACCAGAGGAAATGACTCAGAACAGAACCGCAGTCGTGAGGTTCTCATGTGGTCGGAGACTGCATTGCACCGCTGGGATGCAGTTAAGGGTGTCCTCCGAGATACAAGGTTTACCGTCAATTTACCTTATGACAGAATACAGTCTGCAACCCCGGTACTCCGTAATGAACGTGAAATCCGAATGAATCCACCATGAGATACGGTCCTTTTCATCGTGTGGCGGTAAGAAATAAATCCATTCATGCATCCATCCAAACTACCACAACCACTTACGCAGTACATGGTCGCAGCAATCGTGGGGAAAAAAAAAACAAAAAAATGTAACAATTACATTAAAATGCAAACACAAACTTTCATGTTCTGAGTGCCCCTGGGGGGGGGTGGTTTCCTGTTCTTCTGATTTTACGCTGTGTGAAGGCTGTGCAAAAACTGCATGTCACGCGTCACGTTGACGGTACAAGCGTTTCACAGATTTCTGTAAGAAAGCTGCCGCCTCGGCTGACAAACGGCGCAGCGATTACCCACGAGGTGAATTCGCCATAGAAATCATTTCACAGCACTAGTGGCGACACACCTGCGGTAAATGTGATCTCGTTTGATTGCTGTCCAGGCTGGAATGTACCCAGCTGGTCACCTTGCATTCAGCATTTCAGGGTTATTAGAACCCCCCCCCCCGATGTGTAATGAGGGAGCCTGAGGACGCAGAAGGCATTGCGACACTGCAGACGTAAAGCTCTGAAAACGGGTGCCGTCACAAATCAGTGTGGACCAGGCGGCCAACAGATGCGCTATTAAGCTACATACAAATTCATATTAATATCTGTACATTGCTGCACTTGGACTTTAAATTAAACTGTTCAGAACTGATGTATCAAAAGGCTCAGGTGAGTCTGAAAACAGTAAAATATTAAGAGAAGCGATCATGTCAGGGGCCTGCTAATGTATTCGTTCTAAGACTGGTGTTGTGTTTGAGAACACGAGTCACAGTTCGCTCAGTCCTTACTGGCACTCTGACTCTGATTGCTGGCACTTTGATTCGTACCTCTGACTTCAGGGTTTGACTTTCCACACCGATTAATATAACTTGTTTGTAATTCGGTTTACTACGTACCAGGCCAACCGCTGGGCCCACCTTTGCAAGTTTTGCCTCCGGCCTCTTGTTTGTGGGTCTGTGGGTATAAGTGGTTTTCCAGGAGGGCTCCAAAAACATGTAGTAAACACCAGGGATACCTCAGTAGCACCTGCAATGTCCCCAAATTCAGATTGACTGAACCTGGTTGAGTATCACCTATGACTTAAAATGCAATGAAGAATGTTTCTCAGGATGGGATTGAGATAAGTGCAGTAGGACGGTTCAGCTACATCTGGCCTCTGCCTTCGACGGCAGCAGCAGGAAAACAGGAAGCACTGATCCCCCCCGAGACTCAGCTCTCTCTGGCTTTGATGAAGTAATTACTGCCCTAACAGCGGTTGGTCTCCCCTGAGCAAGTGTCACCCCGGCAACGGCGGGTTGTGCAGGTAATCGCCTAAGACACGGCACAGGCATCTCCTTCCTGTCAACAAAAACGTCCAGCGCCTGAGAAAACTGCTCCTCGCCGCATCTCGTAATGGTGTCTCCGTGGAGACATTAAGATGTCAGGCTGCCTTCCTGCCACCTTCTATGGTCTGTCCCTAAACAAAATGGCAGCAGCTGTGAACGGACAGCATAAATAAACAGGAAACCCGGTCTACACATTCTGCTGAGTACCAGCTGACAAGCCAAAAGTCTGTATGGACACAAGTATGACTGAAAGCAAACACTGCAGAGCAGGAACAAAAAAAATCATAGATAAAAACAGAATAATACAGCATAATCCATTCATCTTCCAATCATAATCCAGTATAGGGGGCTGCAGTCTATCCCCAGAAACCAAAAGCAGGGGACAGATTTGACAGGATACCTGTCCATCACAGGATGCACACTCACATACTGGGGGTCAACTTAGAGACGTCAGTTCCCCCAACCTCATGTCTGAGGACCGCAGGGGGAAACCAACACAACATGGGGAGAAGTAACAATGCATACATACACACACACACACACACACACACACACACACACACGCTGAGAAGGGGTGGGGTGAAACCCTCCAAACCTACAGGTGTGAAGTTACAGTGCTGACAACTGAGTAAAGTGTGGCAGGACAGACTAGTGTCTTTAGGAGAGCTGCCTAAGTTTTGGCATCAAAAACGCATACACATTTAATACTAAGTTTATTGTGAGTATCCTGATTTGGCTGAGTATTGATTAGACTGTAGCTAACAACACAACCTGTATATTTAGCGACATTCATGGCTACAGGCACATAAATGGATGTATCTGTTTCAAAACCCAGATTGTCCTCCATGGAGAAAAATGTACTTAAATGCATCTCTCCAGTGAAACAACAATAGCCAAAACAACCGGAGTGAATATGTCACTCACGCAAATCTGCCTCAGGACACTCCCAGGGTGTCAAACATATCTGACCCACTGCGAAATATCAAAAATAATGAGACAATATAACATCCTGAAAGGAACTGGCGAATGTTTTTGCTGGATGCACTTCACAGGTCCGTCTAGGGTTTTGATCCCAGAAGGACTCTCAACCTGAGTCTTCCTAGCTCAGATCTTCCAGCAAAAGACACCAGATCGATCTTATAATGGCTTTTATCCAAATCAGCATAAAATAAAAAAAAAAATCATACAACCAACTGACTATATAGATCTGGACACTGCATGTATTTAATAAATTACTCAAGGGTATAACAGAGAATTCCTGTCGATTCAAACCCACATCCTTCCTTTGTCCTTCTGCCATGCCAAATACTGTGTGGAGAAGAAAACTCTCACAAAAATATATTTTTTAATTTTACAGGCTGTTGTGCACCACATAATCAAAGGGAAATTAAATAATCACCAACCACAACAACAAAAAAAAATACAATCTGTATCAGCTGCTAACCAGCATCCTTAGAAACATAATCCCAGAAACAAACGAATCCAGGAATCTTTGCACCTCTTACAGGATACATACAGCTGAACCAGCTTCCACAAAGCACTTCTACATTTAGTTCAGTCTGAATAAACCTGTTTTTTAAGAGCCAGATCTGAAGGAAGGCACTTTTGAAAGCTAGGAACCCATTATTTATTTATTTGCAGAAACGTGCCGTGAAGTCAAGCTAATTCTAATCCACGCTCTAATCCAGCCGGGCCTGACAGAGAAAAACATATTAATTATACTCAAAGTGGAAGTGCAGAGAACGAGAGAAGCTTTGAAGCCTACAAGGCCATAAATGTCACCCGTCTACTTTGAAGCTCCGTCTGCAGCCTTTGTCTCGCACTCTCAGCACATGAAACAGCACGGAGCCAGCCGGCCTTTTTAAGGGCGTTTCATGTGGGCCACGCCGTCCATACTGGGGAAGGTGAGCCACTCCTATTCCCCTCCACCCGCCTCCCCGCCACCGGTTCTGACGGTTGTGTGACTTGCCCCAGAATCCACATATGGCCGTGACCCAGATGAGACACTATAGGTTCTCCAGGTCCTGTAAGTCTTTTTGAATAAATCTGCCAATGAATAAAAAAAATTAAATCTTGCTACAAATCGGTATCTCGTATGAAAACAGCATGTCTGTGAGTAGTACCTCAACAGCTCCATTTAAAGATGTGCTGTATCTACTCTCGAGAAAAGCAAAGCTCTCATTTTAACTGATAAAATATGAAAATGCTGTGACTAATGTTCTGACAAGTATGGAAGCCTTTAAGGATCCAGATGTACTTCTCTCGATGCGGATGACTGAAGCAGAGATAAAAAGCGCCACCCCTGTTCGTTATTCCAAGCAACCTCTGCACCTACGCTGCATTTCATGCAGATTTTACTGTGTCATTTGTTTAATTACAGGCAAAACGGAATTTGAACTTATTAGAATGTCCAAAAAAGGAGAAGTTAACTTTGGAGAGGCAAAGACATTAAAAACACTTTTTTTCTTTCTAGTGCTACAAGAGTCCAAAGCAGAGATGCTAGACTAGAGGACAAAGCAGATGGACCACCAGATGTCAATGAGAAAGCAGTAGAGCAACTAAATGAATATTAAGTACAGGTTCTTACTGAAGAGGATACCAGTACAAAACACAGATTACTGTGAGTCCCTGAGAAGCCTATCTAATATTAGTATATTTAAAACTGTTGTACTCAGCTGGTGTATCTGACAGTAAGATAGTACCTGCAAGTTATTAACAAATGAACATATTGTTAAACTGGCTAGAGATGGAAACAGTACCTGCTACTGAGAGAGCAGTTCATGTTCTACAAATCCACCGAACTGCCGTGATGACAGAATAGAAAAAAAAACCTGACATCATCCTGTAAGTCCAGGGCCATCTGGACCTTGGCTGCGACCATTCAGCCCTGGTCCCCTCACTTAAAAGGGATCCTGAGGCTTTACAATGAGCATCGCACCGAGCAACAGGAGTGATTCCAGCTTTTTAAAGGAATGATGAGGGAGAAGGTGGAAAATCTGAAAGGAACAGACAATGTCAGCCATAATTAACACAGAGTAAAGAACACAAAACCTCAATGGAAAGCTGGTTGGAGACCAGTTTAGATCCACTCAATAAGAATATTCCTTAGTGAGGATGGGACATTGGAACAAGCTGCCTACTTCCAAGGAAGGGAGACCCAGTTGAACGGGTGGATATTTGATGGGAGCTTCTTTGCGTCAACCATAACCCTCAGGCCTGTATTCTCCAGAAAAATTCAACTCCCAGTCCTGATGTATTGCACCTTTGTTTATGAGTACTGATCCCATTGCTAAACAGATACAGGAAGTAGATAGTCCTTACAGGTTTATACAGACTGATATTCACTAAAGTATTTTCAGACATTGCTCTTCAGCATAAGAAGAGTCTCCCATCCACAATCCATGAGATGTGAACCAGCAACCCTCTGGCGAAACCTTCAGCTCCTCCACCACCTGCTGCCCAGTGATGACGATAGCTCCATTGGCGTTGTACGCCTACGTGGCAGACTGTAGACCACTCCAAGGACCTTACCGCCTTCGCATTCTCCCATGACTCATCGGCCGTGGGATGTGATTTAAAAAGGAAATAGTACTGACTACAGGAACGAACTAGCAAAGTTTACGAATCACTTTTCATGGTGATTTAGGGACGTCAGAGTCATCATCATCCAATGCTCAAGCCTCACGTAGCAGTCAAACATTTTTAGTCACATCCGTCAATAAGAAATCAGAGAGTCCTAAATTCCTTACCGGATTCCTGACATCGTCACCCAAAAGTTGCTGTGCAATGAGCCCATAATAACTGCTGTATGTCACAAAAGCCACATTACTGTCATCCTAATTCTTGATACATCCTGTACTTGGCGATGAAGAATTTTGCATTATTATCTGATTCCAATCCATCCATCGTCCATCGTCCTGCTTACCCTGTTCAGAGTGGCTGGGGGACACAGCCATGCCAGTCCATCACAGAACACACACTCACACAATGTGGGCAACATAGGGATACCAAGAAACACACAACAGGCAACAGAGCGGAGACCCCCAGCCTGAAGGAGTGAGGCTACAGTGTTATTCATAAAGCCTCCACCAAAAACAACATCGATAACAATACATGTAAATGCCCTGTGATAGGCTGGAATCCCATCCAGGGTCTATCCCAGCCTTGTACCCTGTGATGGACTGGCATCCCATCCAGGGTGTACCCCAGCCTCGTGTGCTGTGCTGCCGGGAATAGGCTCCCATACGTGACCACCCAGGGTATGTGGCTAGAAGATGGATGATGATGATGATGATGATGATGATTATTATTATTATTATTATTATTATTATTATTATTATTATTATTATTATTAATAATAATAATAATAATAATAATAATAACAACGACAACGACAACAACAACAAAATCCCTGATAATATCAAGATACAAGAGCTCCAGAAGATGGTCCTCCCTGGCACTGCTCATATACTGAGGAGGACTTTATCCATCAAGTTAACCATCACACCCTCTTGGTAGTCCTAAGTTTGAGGAAAGGACTCGGCTTCATAAGCAAATAGAACAGGACTTTAAGAAAAGATCATAATAATATAGGTGCTGTGTATAAAAATTCCCAACGAGGTTGCCTAGTAACACTCGACAAAAATGTTTTAGATGTAAGGAAGGTCCAGGTTAACTGGTCTGGGGAGAGAAACTTAACCCGTGTTCGGGGGCAATGCCACATCATCTTTGGCAGTGTGAGGTGGCTGGGGTTCAAGTACCAGCATGTCACTGAGAGGATCTTTCTCCTTCCCAGCTTGCCTTCACGATCTCCTGACTCGCTGCAGCGGACGCTTTGACCTGAAATGCGTTTACTCCGACGGTCCTACCTGCCTGCAATTATCAAAAATATGAATAAATCCTTTTAAGCGTTCCATTTGAAACTGAATTCAATTAGGAGCTTTTTTTTTTTTTTTGAGTAGTGGGGTGTTTTAATTACTAATTTGCAGCACTAATTGCATTTTAGCGCTAAGCGTGTTTTTGTTTCTGCGATGTCTTCTTACTGCGCCACTCCTGTAATGCCGTTTCACAATTTAATTTCCTCTGCAGCTCATTCACTCCTAATTAAATATGTTTTTTTAAAAACATGCCCCGAACCACAGGCAGACCAACAGACAAAGGTGCCTTCCACTGTATTGTGATTTCAAATAACTAAACATTGATAGTCTTTCTTTTTAAATTTTGGATGCCTGTAACGCATTTAAAAAAATAAAAAGATAATTACAAGCTGTCCTGACTGCAATGAACGCAAACAAATGCCACGAAGCACCTTGTGCATTTTTGCCATGCAATCCAGGAGTCGCGCAGCACCCAACGCCCCCACCCATGACTCGGTTCACCAGAGGAAGCCAGGAAAGGCTTATTCCCTTGTTATTTTTCTCTTTCTCTCCTCCTCTGCAGGGTCATTAGCATTCTGGATATGTCAAGCAGTTGAAAGCTACAGAAAGTTCGAGTCCAGTCACCAGGTTCTGCCATTTGAAAGCAAAGGATTGCATGCAGTCGTCCAGCTGGCCCTCTTTTAAGCTGAGGAGTCCGTCTGTTCCTGATAAGCATCTTGCTGCCAAGAACTGCCTCTCTTGGGTTTTATACTTTATATGTCTGAGTAACAATTTGTGTGTATCCAATTTTTCTAAAACTAGAGGGCAAAACCAAAAGTTGAATTTGCGCTGTTCACTTAAATGCTTACTCTTGATTTAGTTTTAAATATCAGACATTAAAGTGAAGACACAGAGACCAGTAACTTCACACTACACCCAGATATACACAACTGTGATCAGGGATCAGAGTGAAGTGGGCCAATCAATGTGTGACACCAATCAAGATGTACAGCCAATCACTGTGTCTGACTATTTCATGTGCTCAGCCAATCAATGTCTCCGGCTAGTCAACTTGGTCAACCAATCACTGTGCTCCACCAGGAAACGCAGACTTGACGTGAACACTGGGCTTCCATGCTGGTCAGGCAGGAACTTTGGAGTATGAAAAATTGCCAGAATATTCTACAGGTGCGAGCTAAACTACTACAGTGTAAATCGATGTCCTCACCTTGTCTCCATCTCTCCCCCGCTAATAAACGGACTGGGTGGTCTGAGATAAACCTGCCCAGTTTAATGGGATGGCTGATCCGTCTTAAGCAGGACTGATATGCATCGATTGGGCCAGCTCACAAAACACAGAAACGATCGATTAAGGCAGGTTGAAGAGATGAAAATAAGTTCAAATGAGGCTGGAGATGATTCAGTAATCCTCCAGTCAATAACAGCTGACCTGCTACAATTCATAAACCATATTTACCTTAACAGACACCACTAATGCCTTCAGATAATAAAGCTAAAATGACACACATATACAACAGATACCAACACATTGAAGAGGAAGATGAGTCCTTGTTCTGATCTTGGAAGTGACTGAATTCTGCCATTAGTTTCTCAGCTTTCATGCCAAGCTGGCAGGTAATTTTGTGAAAAATGCATTGAGCACGGTCTGGCCACTTTGCAAGGTGAGTTCCCTGCAGGGCTGCGGACATGGCACGTCCGAAGGACAGATACGGCTCTGAATTCACAGCTTTGAGCTCAGTGGCCTGGCAAGGTTATGACACAGCTTCTCCAGAACATTTTCCCCAGATGTGTATTTGTACACTATGCCTTCCACAATGGACTGTAGGTCAGTGGATTAGGGCTCTGTGCCCATATCTGGAAGGTCACTGGTTCAAATCCAGTGCCTCTTAGCTCAATCATATGACCATTAAGCCCTTCAGCAAGGTGCAAGTGCCCCAGGAATGCTAGCTGACTGCTCTCTGACTGAAGACTTGAATGTCACATGACCAATGAACCCCCTAAATATAAGTATAATGTGTAGACAGACTGGCCTATGGTGACTAGTTGCATGACCCAGATGGTTCCAGCCTTGCAGCTCCTTCCACATTTTGCACACCATATTTCCTGTCCCTCATATGTGAATGATGTATTACCCACAATATGGCGGACTCGCACACACACGCTCTACTTCTGCCTCTGCGTGTAAGATTAAGATATATGTATCAGCTGCATTTCATTAAAAAAACAACTGCTTCTGCCTTTGGTGTTGACGAAAACGAATGAAAGAAAAGCATTCATAAGAATAAACAGATTCATTATCAGCCCAACAGTGAACCATGCTCCTTAATCACTGTCTCCAAACCAGAGGTAATGGGTTACCTTTAACGCTAAAGGGGATTTTTAATTAACTGCCAAAGTGTAAATGCTCATTCCTCTAAAAATTAACTGGCTGTAGGCCGCTTATATCTTCTAACTATATCCTAAAATGAGGGGGGGGCCTCTTTTTACAGACGTCAGCTCACGAGTGGAAAGGAAGAGCCGCCCTTGGACAGATTTCTCTGTAGCACAGACACTGCAAGCAGATGAACTTTTTCAGCCTTGACTTACGCAAACACGTCTTTAGAATTATGAGAGGGTACAAACGATGTATATCTGATCTGGCTTTGCCATTATTATTATCATCACCTTTCTTAACAATATATTATTACTCTAGCAGTATCAAAATCATTTGAGGCAATGAATAAGGCCTCCTTTGTAACGTGCTAGCATGCAATACTCATACTTGTAAAAATGAATCCTAAAAGTGACTCAAAAGTGATACAGCAGTGACTGAGCCTCTTAACCGGCTATATTTTCAGCCACCTGCAGGGGGCGTGACTCTGCTTATGCCATGCATGCTGACAGTTTTTGACCTCAAGCCAGAAAACTCCTTTAAGGTGCAGTAAGAACACGCACAACCTCCCGTAGATTATTCTTACAGGTGATTCTGCGTGACGTTCCCATGATCTAACACCATCTCCATGCAATAATTACATATAATTGTGGCTCTGCTGTCTCTCAGCCACACCAGTGTGTCCTTCGCAGTCCAACAGCCTGTACAACCCAATCCCTTTTCCCTGAGCTTTTGTCCAAATCATCCAGCAAAGATCATCTGCTTTCTTTCTTTTGTGCCTTAATTCCTTGACTAAAAATATTTCTTTGATCTTAAAAATGATGCTTATTGACCACGCAGGGTGCCATAACAACGAGCCAATAACTAATTTTCCACTGCCTCACAAAGTCGGCCCATAACAGAATATTTACCAGCTGAGGTACAGATTTCATCTCCCCTTTATGTGTTGTTCTTCTGTGGTGGATCTACGGCTATAACTGCAGCTAGTCTGAGTACCCGCATTAGTACCTTTATTCATGTAAAAATGCCCTTAAGCTCTACTGTAAGTCCTTCGGGCAAAGGCCAGCCAAATATAGGATTTCTTTGATTCGCATCTCGTGAGTTAGAAGCCAACTTGACACGACTCACCAGCGTTCTACCCGAGTGCGCTCCTGTGCTGAAGGGACTCAGAAAGGTCACTGTGGGTCACTAAAACCAAACGACCTCCAGTGAAACCTGGATGGCATTCCTCTTGTTGTCTCCGAAGTGACACCCCCTGACCCCTCTCACTGGCGGGGAAAGCGACGCTGGATAAACCCCATCACTCCGTCCGAAAGAGGCGCGTAATTACATGTGGCATCTTGACAAGTGTTTGCTGAAGCGAAGGTCAAAGCTGTCACCACATGAGCACCGTGCTAATCTGCTCAGCGAAGGGGAGGAACCTTCCCACATCGCTGACGATAGCCGGAGCCGTCGTCTGCCACGGAGTCGGGCACCAAAGAGGACGCAGTGTGAAGGAGTCTGCGAGAAGACGATGCAAGCAGACTGTGTGGAATACCTGTACTGTGAAAGGAGAGCATAAATGGATGATCATGAAGGAAATGCCACACACACCCACACACACACACACCAATACACTGCTCTGTATCACACACACACCCTCACACACACACCCACACACCCCACACCAATACACTGCTCTGTATCACACACACACCCACACACCCCACACCAATACACTGCTCTGTATCACACACACACCCACACAGCCCACACCAATACACTGCTCTGTATCACACACACACCCACACAGCCCACACCAATACACTGCTCTGTATCACACACA
>JAACJT020000064.1:8369971-8394135 GCA_009936485.2 Gymnarchus niloticus | reverse complement strand
CTTTGCATCTTGATGCAGTGCGTGACCATCGCGTTGAAAATGTATGTGCTTCCATTCACTGTTGCCCCTAGATGATGCTGTCTTTCCCTCAGACTTCCATGCCCCCCCCCCATCATTTTAACCACTGCTCCTTGGGAAACATCATTGAGTTCAACAGTATTTGCCCCTGACTGCCACACCTACCCTCAAAAATCACTCCCTTCTGTCATGGAGGTGCTTCCTCAAGACATTTGTGGTGGGCTGCCCCACCCAAATGCCGTGATTGGGTACCAAATTAATGAATTAGCGGTGCTGTCTTTTCACCCTGCCAGGTTATCTCAACGATAGTCTCTGTTCCTGAAAAGCCGCACCAGAGCCAGACAAGATGAGAGCACCGCTGGAGCTGACGAGTCTGGTTGGTGTCCACTTTCGTTCGTGTTATTTTTGTTTTGCGCTGTGTGGCAGAGCGGTACCAACTTTGTTACCGAAAGCCATAATGAAAACTGGCTGCCACCCGGAGCGATGTTTTTCCATTCAATGAGCCTCTGCGTGTGTTCCCTCCCCCCGGACCAATACACGTCGCACCCAAAATAATGGGGAACTGGGCCTGCCCAGCATTTTTATACATGACGCTAAGCATGATGGGATATAGATTGCCTAATTAACTCAGGAGGCACATCTCTGGGAAAGCACCTACTTTTGATATACCGTAAGCCCAAGATTTACTCAAATATTTGTTTTTTTACTCAGGTAGTTACCACAAGAGGAGAAACAGATGGAGTAAGAGTCAAATAAATATGTACAATGGGACCAGTATGTCAGAATACTGACGGCTTGACCAAGGTCATCACCCACAATCCATCCTTTCTCAGGCCGGACCAGAGAAACACCGTCGGCCTGCAGATTCTCTCACACCGTTTGGTACCTGCTGTGGTTTGAAAAACACACGCACGGACACACAGGCAGGGTTCAGGGGAAGTTCACGCTCCCAAAACGGAAAAATATTGTAATAACCCCAGCTGCTGCCTCACAGACCTGCTCATCAATAACCCATGTGCATATGTATTTATCTGCCAACCGTTTGCAAGATTGCCTTTTCCATGGCCTGAAACATTTGTTTGGATGTCTTTGACAAAGCGTTTTTATACATGTAAAATACTCACTTCCCACACTGGTAATTGAGCAATGTTCAATTACAACAAAACAAACCTCTAACGAGGCCAGAGCAGCCAGGCGTTCCGCACATCTTTAAATAGAAAACGATCATATGGAGGCATAAGCAGAGCTTGAAGAAAGTGAAGCAGATTGCAGCAAATCCACAGACGTCTACACATTTGTCTTCTAAGCGCTCATCCTGAGCAGGGTCACTGAGGAGCCTGAAGCTTATCCCAGGCAGCACAGGGAAAACAGCTGGGGACACCCTGGATGAGATCACACACACGAGCGTTTGTATTTCTAACCTTATGGGGACCATCCATTCATTTTTATGGGCCTAACCCTAATCCTAACTATGACAACCCTAAGCCTTACACAGCACTAGGGTTGTAAAATTCTGGGAATTTTCAAAGTTGGAAACTTTCCATGGAAATTAACAGGAATATATGGAAATTAATGGGAATAAACTGGAAATCTGCTAAATTGCAGGTTAGCCTATAACAGGGAACTTAAGTTTGCTTGAAAAAAAACATCTTGCAGCATAAATATAAATATTAAACAAAATGTTTATATTTATCCTTGTATATTCCCCAGCTTAATTTCCCATGGAAAGTTCACCGGAAATTTTCCGCCCCTTTGCAACCTTACCCAGCCCTAACTTTAACCATAGGCAACCCTGCAAAATACAAGACTTTCGGCTCCTTCCTTTCCCAATTGCATTCACAGATTTTTATAAAATTGAGTTTTCCCTTGTGAGGACAGGGCAAATGTCCCCACTAGGTAAAGATGTCAGGTTTTTATTACCTCCAGGGGCCATTTTGCATGGTACACACACACAATCGGCAATTTAGAGAAACAAATTAACCTAACTGCATGCCTTTGTGAAGAAGCTAGCATGACACAGGGAGACCATGCAGACTCCACACAAGGACCACGGGTGGATTCAAACCCACAACCCTGGAGGTGTGAGGCTACCCACTGAGCCAACATGCCACCCCACACCTATGCATTTGCTGCAAAATGCTGTTTGTGAGTTGACCCACACACACAGACACACGCCAGTGTCCGTATCTCAGGGCTAGTAGTCTCTCTTAAACAGACCAGAACACAGGCAGAGCAATGGAAGAGCGACGATCATACATACAACAGGTCGAGGAAATCCGTCATCTGCAGCCTGGCCTGGCGAGCCAGCAGCTCCATCAGGTGCAGGCCCTGGTCGGTGGACAAGGAGCTGCAGAGAACAGGAAGGGGTGGCGCGTCAGGCGCAGGAGACCGGGTGTCACTCTCAGCCCACCTCCACCTACCCCCCGAGCTATGTTCTCATCCTGGCATTATGAACGGCTTGGATTTTCCACATTAAGAACCAACACTGCTTGACAGATCCAGGTTCCCTGGTCCCTGGTGCAATTCTTACCTCTGTATCGGTCACCTGACCCTGACAAACCATCTAAAAACTCACCAATGCCACAATTAACTTAAGCACAGGAATGTTAAAAACGAACCACATGGGCATAGTTGAATTTATACAGCTGTAGGTAGCATAATAGAAAGCTTTATCTGTTAAATACCATCTGATGACCTCAATTTCAGGGTTAAATAAAAATGAAAATGTTTCACAGAGGCAGTAAAGTGGACTTCTAAAAAGAACCTGGTGTGTCCTGTATGACCAGCCCACAGGATAAACTGAGCAGTATGGGTACAGCTGGGTTTCCGTCGCTCAAAGGCGGCGTTCATAGTAATGAGGAGGTGCAGAAAACGTACAGCTATGTGCAGATACATGACGGCCTAGCAAGTAAGCCTAGGATAAAGAACCTTTCGATGATATCACAGGGACTGCAACAAGAGACGTTATCGCCCTGTCCTCAAAAACACCGTTCCTAAGCAACAGCTGCAACACGGTGATGGGGGGGTGTTGGATTTCAGCCAAGCGTGCATTTTTAAATGTTCCTGTTTAGATTGCACTGCCTAGGAAGACACAGGAGGGGTCAGAGTAGAGGCTGATGGGAAATCCAGCTTTATCATGCCAGCTGTACTACTTAGCCAGCGTTTCCATTTAGAGATACAGCCGTTTAGGCAGCCCTATACTTGCAGCGAGGCACCCAGTGACCGATGACATACAGGCAGTGATGTGGCAAAGCATCCGGACTTATAGCCTGAAAATTACCCATGTGAATCCCTGGGGGGCCCTGCTAAAGTACCTTTGAGGGAGGTGTTTAAGTTGGAAAGGTTAACAAAAACTGATTTGAATAAAATGTAATACCTTCTACTCAAAGGTCCAACAGAAACCCCATGGACCTTTTGGTCACATGCCCATCTCCAGAATAATCTGGTACATCTCTCTGTTTGCACACTGAGGCTTCCAAAGTCCCATCTAAAAACAGCAGTTCACTCAGCTCCTTTTTATAGCTAAAGTCATATTTAATTGTTTAATATCCCTCCCCCCATCCAAAATTTGCCTGATTACAATAGACAACCTATTGTTCGACGGTTTTTTTATACACAACGCACAGTTGGTTGTGTGATTGCAAAAGGCCTGAGAAAAACTGTAGGTGTGCTTCTCAGGGTGACCTGTAGTGGGTGACACTGACTTGGTGTCGGTGATGATGTAGCCGTAGTCATCTTTCCTCTCTGTCGCGGAGACAGACTTGACATCAAGCTGCAGTTCTTCCTCAAAGCGCATGTCCTTCTTCTGCGGTTCAGCAAGGCCCGCGGGACGGGTCGGGTTCGATGTTCGGTCAGTGTCATGGGCAGGGGCCATGGCCTCTTTCTTCTCTATGGCGATGTCTGTCTGGGTGGTCCTGCTCTTCACACTCTCCACTCCGACCCCTGGGAAGCTCACTGGCCCCTGGCCATTCTCTTCCCTGTCTTCCATTTCTGGGATGTCCCTGCGGGGAGCGTCGCTGTAGGACGCCTGGTCCAGGTACTCCAGCAGCTTACTGACAAGGCTGGGGTCCTGTGTGCAGATGGAGGAGGGTATAGGCCTCACCAGGCAGCCTCTCACACTAACAGGCACCAAGACATTTACCACGGCTGTCCAGCATGAGTGAAATAAACTGACAGTAGTTAACCGGGTGGAATCACAGAGAAAGTCAAGGTCACCTCAAACCACAAGACCTGGCCTCAAAACATCGCAAACAAATGATATCATTCTGTCCCAGACTATATTACTGATGCTCCATTACTTCTCTGCTACAGAATATAAATGCAGCTAATTCAGCTTGGCTCAAATCCTCCACCTGCTCTGAACAGAGAAACTCAGGGTTACATTCACATTTATGACATTCATTCACTCACTGACTCAATCTAACTGCTAGTCTGATTAAATAAACAGGGTAGAATACCTTATCACTGTGTGCGTCCACATCCTCCACTTGTTGCTCTGTCATAAAAAAGAGATATAACAGTCATCCATCCATCCATCCATCCATCCATCCATCCATCCATCTTCTCCCTGCCAATCTTGCTCTGAGGCCAAGGACCTGTTCCAGGCAGCACAGGGCAGGACAAAAACACACTGAACAGGAAGTCAGTCCATCAGAGTGCACACACACACACTATGGGCAGTTTAGAGACACCAGGTTACCTAACTGCTTGATTTATAGGAGGAAACCTGAGTACCCTGAGGAACCCACACAACACAGGGAGAAACATACAGACTCCACACACTCAGAGCGAGGGAGGGATTTGAAACCCCAAACCCCGAAGGTGTAACACAACCAATTATTATCCAACATGCCACATAATCATTTATTATTATGTATTATAAAAGTTACATTCTCAAGGCTGATTATACAAAATCTGATGTATTCATATATCTACACGACTTCCTTCCTGTGATCTAGACTTGATACATTTTGTACAGCACCTTAACCACAACGCCCCCTGCTGACATGCAGATACCTTGGGGTGAGGTATCCTCTGCCAGCGCTGAAGTAGGAGCTGGTCCCCTCTTCATCTCCCTCTGTATCCCAGTGATCCGCGTACCCCTAGTGGACTCCGCGTCCACCACCTGGAGGGCGTCAGCGATGGAGTCGGCCAGCTCCTCCAGCTCGCGGCCATTCAGGGCGTCGACATCCACTCTGTGCCGGCCCAGCTGTGTCACCACATTCTGGATGAACTCCTCTGGGGGAAGAACAGCAACTCTCCTTAAGGACTCCCGCAATCGGCAGGCTCTCACTCTCGCTCATAATTCCTGTCCTAGTCTGGATTATACGTATATGTTCAAACCATTTCACTATGACAGTGACAATGTGTACAGGCTAACTAATCAAATGCAGAGTGACCTATAAGAGGACAGCATGCTGGCCAGTGTGTGGAGATTCTCTTCATGTTACATGGGGTCTCCATAGTGTTTGTATGTGTGTGCCCTGCGATGGACTGGCATCCTGTCCCAGGTGATCTTCAGGCTACCAGTGTATCCATGCTGGATAAACAACTGGAATATGGATGGATGAAGTAACCAATAAGAGATTATCCACCCAGTCTCTGTAACTCTTTATTAGATGAATGGTTGAGGAAAGCCTAGAGTCTTGACATGTCACCACCCCATGACAGGACAGACACCGACACACACACACTGCCAATTACAGACACCAGTCCATCTAACTGTATGTCCTTCAGCGAGGCAGGAAACTGGGGCTCCTGGATGAAAGCCACGTAAACAGAGATAGAAGAAACGTCATATACACAGCATCTGTCGGACTCAGAAATGCAATGGTGGAGGTGTGTAGCCACAGTGCTACCCACTGAGCCACTATGAAGCTGTGTAAGGGAATGTGACATATAAAGGCATGGGGCATGGGCAGTGAAGTTCATGAAGAAGCTCCTACCATCCACTTTGGTGAGTGGTTCCTTTGTCTGGAGGGACCCAGGCTTGAAGAGGAGCTTATTGTTTTTGGGCCTGCGGGGCTTGGTAGTTTGTAGAGGAGCCACTCCCTTTCGCCCATCCAGGCTCTTCCCCAGGCCCAGTCCCCAGGCTTCATCTCTGCCCTGTGCACCACCTCCTGTGGGCTGGTCTGGAAGCCTCCCTGCCAGATACCTCTCCAATGCAGAGATTAGCTTGGCGTCCTCGCCCGGCATGCCTCCAGGGAGGCGGGGTCCCAATGCCGGCGGCTTGGCAGCTGAGGGTCGATTGTAATTGGGAAGGGGGGAGCCCTGGGACATTCCCTTGGCCTGGGACTGTAGATGGAAGTAGTCGTCCTATGAAACGCCAACAGAACATGAACACATGGTCATGCATTGAACGACACACCACCACTGCACTTAAGCATTCAGACATATCCTACAAGCTAGGAAAGGGAACATCAGCAACATTAAGCATCCAATTGAGAGCATCATCACAGACGAACAGTGTGATTGCAAAGGGAAACAGGAATACGTACGCATTACACAGATTGTTATGGAACACAGAAAGACATCAGATGCCAAATATTTTTGCTTAACTGACTCATTAACAAAAAGCAACTCCATGCAATATTTAGCCATTAATATAGGTTATAGTTATAGTCAAATTTGTGTAATTGCACAATGTTGGTACCTGAGCATTAAGTTAGTTCATTCTTTCAGAGGCCCAAGGTACCTCGCGCAAGACGAGGTGCTTTATTTGACAGCAAGCCTAGGTTCTTCGACCTGGGACAACGGCTAACGTCTCGTACCTGGAACGCAGGCCTCCCAGACTTGGTCTTCTGGCCGGTGGGTGTGGTCTGCTGGAACGAGAGGCCAGCGTGCTGCAGGTACTTCTGCAGGGAGTGGCCCAGCTCCACCTCCACGGGCCTCAGGTTCTGGTTGGCCACCCTGTCATGATGAGAGAAATGAAGAGAGGATGAGGCCGACATCTGGCAACCTGGTACTCATGAAGCACGCGCACACTGAATTCAGAGGCAGACCATGTTACATATCCCGCAACACACAGTCCCCGTAACCTCCCTCCCCAGAAGGATGGTCTGCAGGAACATCCATTTGATTAAACAGAATAACGCCATTTTTTTGCGGCAACTAAAGAATCAGCCTGCCGTCCGGAAAAATTTTGGAAGGAGCAGAATTCATTGGATGCATTTTTATAGATCAATTCATATTCAGGCTGGCACATACGCCAAGAGAAAATGTATTTTAAAAATAAATCTGATGAGATTAAATATGAATACTAAATGCTCCCTAGTCAAATCTGTTCTGCTAAAGAAACAGCCATTTGATAGGGTCATTGAATTCATTGATAGCCCAATGTCGTGAATATTTATGGCAACTTTAAAGCATCGCCTACGCTTAGCACCCACCTGGATTTGGGGCTGCCATCTGCAGGATACCGATAGGACGCCTTCCGCAGTTTGGACAGCTCTTGGGCGATTGCCTTTTGGGTGGTGTCATCCTCCCAAGATAGTCCTGTGCCGGTGGATGCAACAAAACACGCAGATGTTTGCAGGCCCCCATGCACAACTCCACCTGTCTGACACTCCATATATTCTCAAGAAAATGCAAAGACATGCTGCCGCAACATCGGAGCCTCTAGCAGCCCGAAATGCAACCACATCAAATTAAATCAGAAGCTCCGGCAAATTTGGTCTAAAAATACTAAAAATCTGCAACAACGGCATCACTCATATCCAGAGACACAGAAGTGGATACAGCTGTTCTAACCCTCTAAAATATGAACCCCACAGTTACAGCTCACAATGCGGTTCTGTCTGTGCCACACAAATCCCAAAGACTGAATCGTCCACATAAAGTGTGGTGATGAAAAAGGACGAGGCAGGTATGACCTCATTAGGCCAATTTTTCATCAGCGTACATAAGTATGCAAATTTGTTTTCATGGCTACCGTACAAAGGCGGCAAGCTATGCAGATCTGTTAGCGACGCATCCCATGACACCATTGAACATGGCACAGAAGGCAGAAGCCTGGGAGCCTGGAGGCCAGCCAAGCAGATTTACCACGGCCGGGAGAGGTGCTTGGCAAAGCTGCGTCATGTCCATAGATCATCCGGAGTGCGGCAGTCGTCAGATGGGAAGGGATCGGCGTTAACGGCATTCTGTCTCCGTAAAGAAGCAGCAGTCACTGATTGTCTTAATGGGATATTTAATGGCTAAAGGCGCAATTGTTTTCTAAACAGACAGCACATGACACGCCGGTTATATTAACGGCAACCCCTGCCAAGCTGCTCAGCAGCCCCCCGCATTGCGTAACCACAGAAGCGAGTGGTCCTTCACCCCGTGCTGCCCGGGCAGCAGGACCCGCCCCCCCAGCCACCATCTCCAATGTGCTTCAGTCTTTCAATGTTCACCCTAATTCTCCACCAGTAATTTCGTGACATTGCACTAGAGAGTAAATAGGATGCGTCGTGTACAATGACAGGCTAGCATCTGCCTACAGAACAGAGAGAGGCGATCCTCCATTATTGATATAATCTTGAAAGAGATGTGGTCCTTATGGCTCATTCTCATCGTCATGGTTCAGATCTCCGGACAAGCAGGTAGATATCTTCAACATAAGAGAACATCTGCTAGAGCAATGCTAGCATGGAGGCAAGGAGTGGTAATTATCCTAGATAGCCTTTCACGGATACACGTCCATCACTGACCATCCTCTCCCTGTCGTCCTGTTGTTGGGACGACGGTCTGCTCATAGAATATGGCGGAGGAAGACAGACTGCTCTTAAATGGGTGACAAGGGGCCTTTCTTCAGGGCAAGACAAACGGCAGGGTTTTGTTTAAATGTCACCATAATCCATCAAGAAGGCACGACAAGCTCACAGCGTGGTGCCCTGGGATGGGTAATCATATCAACTTACTCTCTGAGATGACACCTTTCAGGTAGGTTTCAGCAGGTGGTTGTGGGAATGCAAAGAACATCCCGAATGTCACTTGTTCCGGGACTCAGCAGTGCTACTACATCTTAGACTATTTATACATCTGAATATTAACAACAGTGCAAAATAGTCAATGTCCGGTGGCTGTTTAGGGGACCCCTCAGGACTGATGAATGCAGCTTCCTGGACAAGAGTAAAGCTGACAGAGCCTGCAGCCCCCATTTTCCTTTTCTTGTTTTGTACAGACTTCGTCTTTCTGGAACACCCAGGAATTATCCTGTAGCATGATGCTGGTTGTAAACACTTATTGAATACATGCCATGAATGACCAAACAAAAATACCCCAAAAAACATCATATATGAACTATGAGGTGGCACATTTAGGACAGAAGAGAAATCTGCATGTGTTTATGAAGGACGGGTCTGGGAGGCTTCGCTAATCAGAAGCATCCTGTCGCTCTCCCATCCAGACGGGCCAACGAAGTGGCACTAATCAAGCTGTCGGGGACGACGGGTGCCTCGCAGACCAGAGGCCATCAGTGGAAACGAGCTGTCCCACGACGTTCTCGCAAAGCGAGGCTCATGGCGTAATGAACACTCTGTACTTGATGACACGATTACTCCACTAAGCTCATCTGCACTGACAGCAATAAAACGCCAGCACTGGAGAAGTGCCTTTTCGAAACAGATTACTGCGGCCATTGCAGATCAGGGCTCCGAAAATAATGCTAACACTCTCCCTTTTTAGATTCCATACAGCTATGAATGTTCAGCTACTGGATAGCAGGACAGTCCACGCGAAGGCCAATCAGAAGGGGTTAACTGGCATTCTCCTGCAACTTACTGAGGAACTCAAGGGAGAGTACCATGAGAGGACAAACAAGGCTGGGAGGAGGAAGAGGCTGGTTAGCTTCTCTCTCTGCTATGTGCTGTGAGACGGTAAACACAGCAATTCGGGTGCTTCTGGATTTCAATTTGGCGAACAGGTTGGGGGGGGGGGGGTTAATGGCGTCACTGAGTATAAGATCCATTCTGGTGCTTCACAGTCTTGGCATCTGCTGTTTCAGTCGTGCTCATGACAAACCGGGAACAGCACAGTACATTAATACAGGTTAATTCGGTCCCCTGGTGGGGGTGCAGCGTCTGAGCCAATTTCAAACAGGATACAATATCAGTTTGAGTTTAAACGCTCGCTGTGTCTGTATGTCTGTGACCTGATTGCTTAGGACACATTCATAGATGGCATCTCATGATTTTCATTCCACATCGTAACCATCACTGCAGATGAAAATTCAAAGGCTGAAGATGATGACAAACCTGCAGAACTGCTCTCATCCAACATGTTACAAGTTTTTACGTAATTAAATTGAAGCTTGAAATGCAGCATAGGTTGACATGTGCGTTCACTCATTTCGCAGATGAATTTTTGTCCAGAGCGATGTACGAGTGTGGAAAGTTTTGGATCCTCCCGCATCCAGCATGCCTGGAGCAGTTGGTCAAGGACTCAACGGTGATATGATGATTCTGCTGGCCATGGGATCTGAACTAACAACAGGCCACGTGGCACATTAATCCCTAACCGAATGGGCCATTAAGCACCTGATTCTAGGTCACTGATAGCTGTATAACTGTACAATGGGCTCCTAGGATATTCTCATCCCCACTCTGCCCCATGCGATCCTAACAGCCAAACAGCTCACATCAGAGCATTTACCCAGCAGAGGAACATTCGAACCGTGAGCACAAAGGAGGGAACTGGTGGACTCTCATTCTCAGGGGCTCTCCAATCAGGGGAGGGACACACAGGACAGGACTGTGGGCTCCTCTCTCTCTGCTCAGTCCAAATGCTAGTAACATCACAAACGGTTTCACAGGGTATAACAAGTTTAGGTACCTATGCAAGGGGTTAGACGTGACCAGAACATGATTGAAAGACGATAACCATACCAAAATACGTTTTTGATTTGTGGCTGCTCATTTTTTATCTGTAGCTCTTATGGGCACTTGCTAAAAAATAATAATTATGAGGCCAAAAATAAAATTGAAAGCTGACACTTGTATGTAAAGGGATTTGTCGCCCTCTGGCAGTGGGCTACTGTAACTACAGGATACTGAGGTTATTCCTCAGAAACTCCTGTTCAAAAATTCCACGCTTATATGTTTTTTTCAGGAGTTAAGAAAGTTAGAAGTTAAATTAAGTTAAACATTTTTGAATGAAGGTGAAAATTATAGGGGCACGTTCAAAAATTAGTTTAAAATTACTCAAAAGTAAGGCCGTAAATCACAGTTTTTCAAGTTATGCAGCAGTTGAGAGGGGAAGCCTGAATTAAGAATTGCTGAACAACATAAAAATGCAAAATGCACAAGAAGCAGAATAACAAAGAGCATTACAAGAATGGCCAAATATTAGACAAAATTTACAAAAATTTTTAGTCGCATATGTGAGTGAAATGGTTGAATTGCAAAGGAAGAGACTAAATAACAAGACTGAGCTTCAGAATCAGGATAGTTCTTCTTTCTGCTGACAGACTGTCACTTCTAGTCATGGTAAAGTGGTTTTTATTTCACTACCAAGTCAAGGTTAATTGAAGGACATATATGGTTTACTTTGAGTCACAGCAAAGGAACAGTGTTTCCTATCAGTCAGAGTAAAGGAAATTTGAAGTTTACTAAATCACTGAGGAAAATAGAAATTTTACTCTGAGCCACAGTACAGGAAAGAGGAAGTTCACTGTGAATCAGTGTGAGGGTCATGTGACAGCACGCACCTCTGTGAGCTAACTTCTCGAGAAGGCTTCTCAAACGCTGCAGGACATTTGAGGACACCTGGTAGGTGTAGGGCTCTGTCACTGGGACTGGTAGACACCTTCCAAACACTCCGTCTGCAAAAAAGAGAACACGCAAAAGTCAAAGGACCCTGTCACTGTGGCAGAGTCGCGCTGGAGATGGAACAGAGACAAGCAGGGACACGGGTCAGGGACAGGCCAAGGACAAATCAAAGGCAGGTCAGAGACAAACCAAAAACAGACACGGGGACAGGGTTACAATACAGGAACAGACTAAGGATAACACAGGGACAGGTTAAGAACAACACAGGCATAGGCAGGGGACAGATTCATGACAACACAGGGACAGGCAGGGGACAAGCCTGCAGACAGTCCAAATAAAAGTGCTTCCCCCCCATCATCCACAAACCCAAATCTAAGGGGCTGCTCACACTCTGTCACCTATATCTCTAGATGCCATCAGGCCCTTGGGAAACAGACATTTTTAATACAGCACTGTGACCAGATAATGACAGCGACCAATCAGTGACACGGTGACCCATCAGTGTATAAGTGACTGCAAGCTGTGGGCCCTCCTCTATAATGAACCTGTCACCATAAAAAAGCACGTCACCCATCTGTCACCGTGAAAGCATTCAGGGCCAGGCTGAAAGGTAAAGCCTTGTCTGAAACTTCGAGGGGCTGTTATGTTTGTCGTATCAAACCAAACCATTTTGTTTTGTGTCCTCTGACAGGAAAAGAACAAAAAATACATAAGGGATCAAAATCCGACTCACGTGAAAAGAAGAAAAAAACAATATCACAAATCACGCTGAAAGAAAAAGAACAAAATGATGTAATGTGTGAAATCACCCTCATGGAGAAAGAACATAAAATACATACTGAGTAAAATTTCAACTAGAGGGAAATAAAACAAAAGAAACCACATAATATGTTAAATCTTAAAGCCACCATTTTCTTCACATGCTTAGTAACTATCATTTCATACATTTTTAATTCAAATGCTTAAAGTAAAGCAACATAAAACCTCAGCCATTTCAATAAAAAACCAATATCAAGTTTGTTGTCTTCCTGTGGATTTTAGCTTGGTTCATTTCAGTATATGATCAACTCTTTAATCACCATGCCACCTACTGGCGAGGCTACGCTGCCACATAGAGACACAGAGACCTCAGGACTGGCATCATCACCAACAAACTGCACTGTCATGCACCTCTTCTGCTTGGGAGGTGACAGATACCATTCTTAGGAGGATTACATTATCCGAGCAGAGATCTGTCAATAACCAGGCTTTATCTACAACCAGCCATCTTGACATCATCTTGACAGAACCCTGCAATATAGTCGGAGGCTGCAATCAGCTATATAACTCAGCGACTGTCTCAAGCATAAATTTTCACAGGGACACTGGTTTTGTCTTTTGGTGAGGGTACAGGAGCTTGGTGGCATCCAAACAGGCCCTGACTTCAAATGCTTTAAGTGTAGAGGGGATACTGTCATTCCATCATCAGAACACCCCAAACCTGCAGTGGTGGACAGAGGCTCTCCCTGTCCCTTGATGTCCTAGAAGTGAAGATTCACACAGGACGCACCTTCGTCCCAGTGATCAGAGAGAAACTTTGACAGATTGTTCATTCTCCTGTGTGCCTGATGACCCCCTCTAGCCCCGTGTTATGACAGTTTCTCTTCCAGTTTCCATGCGACATTCAGTTGGCGAAGTAAACCCAGCAACTACAAGAACCGTGGGTACCACGGAAAATCGGGAGCCGACAGAACATTCTGGAACACCTCCTGGCTGAGCGGCCAGCTGAGCCTCACTCTGCCATCGCAGACAAGGTGAGAAGCGGTGCCGACTAATCAGGTCAAGCTTTCATCCCGGCAAAATGATTGCAATCAGACCGGTGAAAACCCCACTCTATTTTTAGGTATCACCCATTTCGGCAGTCGCCTTGTAATCAGGGAAGAGCTCCCCGTGTGAAACGGATGGCCAATCACAGTTCTCCTCCAGTTCGCAGTATGAAGCAGTCCAGACTGCGATTCAGTGGCCTGTGATATTAAACTTGATAAAATGGTGTAAAGGATAACTAATACTGACAGTGTGCTTAATTAAACAGAAAGTAAACAAACTTTTGCATAACCCTAACACAGCAGTGTGCGTTGGTTATACACACCCTGCGAGCGATCAGTTATAATCATGGGTTATAATTACCCCATGCATAGTCAACTCAGCCTAAGCACCGATGCGATGGCTGAAGCAGTAATTCAATAATAGATTTGCTCAGTTTGATTTATGCTTCAATCTGCAGCCGTCGAGAATCTAAAGGCCAAATCTGAAGGCTAGTGCTGTTCCCTTATAACACTGAGACACTCAGCAGTAAAGCTCACACAGAAGATGATTTCCACATGCTTTCAGAATGCTGTTTCTTTTGCCCTCAGAAGGTGGCGGAGTAGTTAAGGAAATTTTCACATTCCAGGTAGCTGCTGCGCTAAACGCGCGTTAACGGTTTTGTTAATAGACAGACAGAAGCATGTGATGTAGGCAGGGGTGGCGTGTAGCTCAGTGGATTAGATATAAATGCCTGCGTCTGCAAGGTCATAGGTTTGAAAGCTGTGTCCAGCAGAGTATTGCAGTTGAGCAACACCCTTAACCCCAACTGCTAGAGGTGTGTTGGCTGACAATGACCATAGACCGTCGTAAAGCATGACACAGTTCCTCATCACTCGTATGTCACTTGGACAAAAACTAAATATACCGTGTACGTAATTATTATGCAAGTCTATATTCTAATGAAAAATCATCTCCAAGAGCATTCTTGTCAACTAAAAACCATATTAACTTCATTATTCACTTAGTGCAAACATTTTCAGGTGGCTTAATTGCTTTATTGAGAGAGGGTGTGGCTTAAAGTGAGGAATGCCTTAATTATTAGGCAGATTTTTTGCTGCTGGGAAAATGGGTCAAAAAGGAGACCTAACAGAAGATGAAGACAAAAATAGTTAACTGGCTTTCAGGGGGCTACAAAACTATTGAAACTGCAAAGATGTTGAGCCGTGATCACTGCACAATCAAAAGATTTGTGAGTGTGAGACCACAGACACGCAAAAAATGTGTTGAGAAGAAAATACGCAAATTAACAACAAGAAACTTGAGAAGAATTAAACAGGAAGTATCCAGGAACCCTTTAGCCTCAAGTGCCACCATCATTCACAGCTGCAACTTTCCTGGAGTCTGCAGAAGCACAAAGGTGCAAAGTGCTTTGCGTGATTGGCAAGGTCAGGGAGGCAGAAAAACAGCCTCCTTTAAATAAAAATCACAAACAAAAGCGTCAAGAATGGACAAAACAATATATGAAGACAGAGTTTTCAAAGGTTTTATGGATAGATGAGATGAGAGTGACACTGGATGGACCTGATGGGTGGGCCGATGGCTGGGTTGTTAACTGGCATAGCACACCAGTTCGACTGAAGCATCAGCAAGGTGGGGAAGGGATAATGATATGGGCTGGAATTATCGACAGTGAATTGGGTGGACCATATCGAGTGGAAGATGGCTTGAAAATTAACTCCGAAAACTACTGCAAGTTTCTGGAGAACACCTTACTCAAGCAGTGGTACCAGAAAAAGCCGGCAACATTCAAAAGGTCCATAATACTGATGCAAGACAATGCTCCATCTCATGCATTCAAGTACACCACAGACTGGCTGGCCAACAAGGGGTTCAAAGGTGGTAAAATGATGACTTGGCCCCCTTGCTCACCTGATTTGAACCCAACAGAAAACCTGCGTGCCTTCCTAAAGATGGAGATTTACATACAAGGAAAGCAGTACACATCACTGAACAGCCTGTGGGCATCTGTCTTGGATGCTTTATTAAAAATCAGGCACAATCACATTAAAAAACTGACAGAATCCATGGATAACAGGCTAATACAAGTGTTAGAAAAGAAAGGTGACTATATTGGCAAATAAAAGTTTTTGTTAGCAGTTAAGCTTCTGAATTCATTGCTTTATTCATAGTTATTTATAATTGTCAAAATGTTTTTTGCTCTTTGTTCATGAAATTATCTAAAAAACAATGCATTTCTCAGTTGCATAATAAATGTGCACACCTACTTTTTAGAAAAATTATATTTTCCCCTTGTAACATAAAAATCTGAGGCTTTCTTGATAACATTTACTGTTGTTGCAAGAAATGAATTGGTATTGCGTTTAATGTTGTGTCTATTAAACAATTTTTAAAAATCTGCAAAATACACATTTACATCATAATTACGTATGTACATGGTGTAAATGTGATGGGAGAAAGGAAGTATCGGCACTAGGAAGATCACCAAACAGGCATGGAACGGAGACAGGGGTCGGCTCAGGGCCAGGCTGACCAATGATAAGTCAGGTTATAAAAGTCACCTGACTTTGCTCTGCCCAGGACATGCCCAACAGTCACCTATCTCACGTTAATCCAACTGTCAGCAGCACATAAAAGGATTCATTTAAAAGTATCTGGCTAATCCCTATCACCCAGTGACCATGTCTTAGATTAGGCCAGCATGCCTGACTTTCTCTCAGTCAGGCTGCCTCTTTTTCATCTGCCTCGCCTCACCTCAAAGCCACAGCCTCAGTTGTGCTAAATACTCCTCAGCTCTTAAGAATAATAAAAAAAGCTTTTGCATCTTTAACTTCTAGCCGTACTGACTTTTTCAACCCATTGGTGAACTGTCTGAGATAATGTCAGACTCATTTTGATCACATCAGTTTAAGGTAAAAGCGAAGTGGTTTCTCCAAGCTGTGTTCGTAATGAGTCTTTGTGGTCTTTGTAACAAAAAGAAAGAGAAGAATGTTGTCTGTAAACACATTTCAGGGGTTCAGAATGGCACCGGCCCCATGGGTCAAGGGCAAAGACCATCTCCATGGGTTCCCAATGCCTGTGTTCAGGCCACACAGTCAATAAACTGTGCGTCAGGATAAGTAAATTTCAGAGCAACGGATTGAGTGGGAAAAGAATCTGGAGAGAAGCAGAGCCAGTGGATCTGGGAGAGACATCCTGACATGGACGGTATGAAGTGGTGCAGACCCCTTAAAGGAACATCCACAACACACACTGTTGGACTGTGAGGAACCAAAACTGGACCACGGGCTTCTCCGTTAGTAGCTGAAGGCCAATTTACAGCTCAGAATGGGAACAGGACAAGTTCCAGACTAACCCATACATCTGTGCTCATCTTCTGCATGTAAGCTCTCAAGTTAACATTTGGAGTCAAAGTACAACAGCATTCACATGTCAGTGTGGTTCTGTCATGCATTTATTTAGACAGACACATTTATTTAGATTAGGAAGCATTCACAAGATCCACTGGGGCTTGGTGACATCATGGCACCCACTGGTACACCATGCTAGTCTGCATGAGGGTATGAACGGTCTCCATGACAACATGAAGTCTGTGTACTGGTGCTGTGTGGTGGTGGGGGGGGGGATTGGTCCAAAAGGCTGAAGGGTTATTTTTCCTAATGTCTGACATCTCTACTAGATCTCCAGCACACGCCCACGGAACACAGCCTCCCGGTAGTCATCCACCACCCCTGTCTGTTCTATGTATAGAAACACTTTGGCTCTCTTCCTCCTCCTCCTCCTCCTCGCGGCTCCTCGTTGACGCCGGGCTACGTGAACGTCGCTCTGCTCCGTCCCCCCCCCCACGCTGCCGTCTGGCTCGCTCCGTCTGTCTCCGCTCTTGCGAAACGTCACCGGCTCCCCGCTTTGCTATGCTGTGATCAGAGGACCTTCTGTCTGCTTTTCACAAGCCTTCTGCGCCCCTCCTCTGTCGTTCTGTACCATAGACTACATGAACTCTGCTCCATGTCGCCCCCCTGTGGTAAAACTCTCCACTATCGTCATGTATATGCATCCACTCCCTCAGGGCTACCACCATCCAATACCTCGTTTTTCATAACGATCATCACTCTCCAAAGTTATTATTTCTTAAACGCAATAAATGTAAACACTTTAATAATACCCTCACTATAGTGTTTTCGAATGTTATATGGGCAAACAAGTGTTTTGAGTGGACATCGTTAGACTAGACCTCTTTCCCATTCTGAAACTCTTCAGATTTTTGTTTCAGCTCAGCTGACCGTTAATTTACTACTTCAACTGAATGCACAGCTGATTTAATGATTTTAAATCACGTTAAACTGTAGGCGCAGATCAGAGACTGGTGTTGTTCAGTCTGATACTGATAGATTAAGTTAAAAACAAATTAAAAATAAGCAAAGCTGGGTGTTTTGTACTCCGTACAATGAATATTACAAAGCGATCATTATTTCAACAAATAACGTATTACAACGTTATTTTTTAATTTTACCTATTGCATGATATTTTTAACAGCAAAATTCTGATAAAAGGTAATTCAAAAATACATCGATTTAAGGCTTTCTTTGCAGCGTTGCATGTTAGTCAGCTGGCGAAGGCAGCATAACCCCAGATTCTGGTTGCCATTATCCATATTAGAGGTAGTGGCAGGAATTCCACTTTTTGGCGGAAACTTCTATCCTAAACATCTCGCAAGCACAAATTTGACCTAGCCAACAGCGTTAATTATTCCTCTTGAACTGCTTGATTTAGGGTTACACCTTCACGTATCTTTATATCGCCTCTAAAGACAGCCGTCTTCTCCCCTACTATATGCTGGTATTAACGAAGCATAGCAAAAAAAAGGAATACCCTTAAGAAAATGCTATATGTTAAAGACGCTGACAAAAACTTTTTATATGTATTAAGCAGACATAAAAGACATCAAAATTCGACACGTTTCGGTTTCTGATGTTTGGGCTTGAGAGTAAAATAGAATTTCCATTTCAGCCCTGAGCGAGCGGGACATCTCTCTAGGAGATTGGCAGGCATTGAGTGGGCTGACTAAGCATTTATAATTCACGGCATTTATTTAGAAGTCTAGTGCAAAAGGATGAGAATTTCCACTGTCCAGAAAGAAAATTATGCGAATATCAACTGTGATAAATTCCGTAAGCATCTAATAAGCACCTGACATCATCTCTGTATTAATGCGATATGTGGTAGTTAGAATGTTCCAAGGGTATTTGTTTCGGATTCACGTATGGTTTATTTGCATAATTTAAACTGTCGCTTCATTCAAGCTCGTAATTTATATTCATAAAAACAGCACCACAGTTAACGTAGCCGAACTCAGACAATTTTCATCTCTTGAAGTGTTTCCAAAGATGAGTGCAATACACGGGAATGGCCACAAGGCGGAGTTTGAAATGGGTCTGTAACTGTAGCTGGAGACAAACGGCATCCGAATCCATGAATTAGGATGCGATTCTCATTCTTGTTAAAGCATGAAACATCTATCACTTGTACACAGCATTACCAAAATTAGGGCAAATACACCAACGTAAGGCTCACTACAGCAAAATGTAGTGTGACAGTCAGAGAGAACATAGCTAATCCACAACTGAGGCATGCAGAAATATTTGATTGTTTGATAAGCCCCCACATACAGTGGCACCTCCATTACAACAATGTCAACGGTGACACAATGTCAGGCAAAAAAACAAGCACTCTTTAAAACCACAACCACAATTGTCTAACTGTTACCAGGAGGATTAACATGACTCTTGCTTGGCCCCTGAAGGGATTATTTATTATTTATGCTTCAATCTGACCTTTTATTTATAAACACAGGGGAGTTTTACCATTTACACAGCTGGATGTCTCAACAGAAAGGTGAAGGTACCTTGATCAAGAGTACAAGAGCAGGGTCCCAGCATCTGCTCCTGTTAGATACAATGAAGAACCAGCTGAGGGGGCTCTGCCTGGGTCAGCATTGTACAAACAGCTCAGAACCAGTCCCTCACTGACATTTAAGTGTGGTACAGAACTGTAACTAAAGCATAGTGAAGAGAATAGAATAGAGGTGCCTTGTTGACTTTGGGACTCTTTCTCCAAATGCCCACACAATAGGAAGACGGGGGTCTCCGCCGTGTGGATTTGCATCAGTGTAGCAGGTTTGCTCGGGTAATGGTGGCACACAGTGGATTTCCAAAGCTTTTCAGCGTAATGGGAAATGAATGCAGCTGCATCTCCCTGAGTATCCAGCCGAGATGGTTTCATCCTTTCGCTGCCTTGAAATGCACTCTGGTGCTACAAGTCAATGCTGTAAGAAAGGAGCAGTGGCCCTGCCCTCCCAGGAACACCAGGCAGCTTTTCTGGAAGCCCGATGGATCGACGCGACGCATAATCCTGAGGGAGATCCCCGGAGATTTCATGAAATCTGGAAGTGCACGTCTCATCAAAAGAAGGCCAAAAGCACTTAGCCAAACCTACTACTGGAGCTGCTGAGAGGAAAAAACCAGGACTATACTTTAGTACATTAACTGTGGGCGTGAAGCTAACGGAGCATTAAATCCTCCCTTGGAAATGGGGCTACTGTCAGACCCCTCAGGAAAAAACACCTGCTGTAGGTGAGCATGAGAAACACTGGTAGTGTGAACCTCAGAGTTCACGTTTGGTAACACGTGGACAGACATGAAGGGAGGTGTCACCCATGGAATAACTGCCAGTTATGCATTTTATAAAACTTTATATTCCTCATAAGCCCAAAACCTGACTGCCACGTTATCTTTGGTAAGCATACACAATATTTTAGGGTCGACAACAACTGGCTTGAAATGATGTTATGACGACTTCAACATCAGTGATTCTTTTTCTGTTGGACTGTTCAAGAGTCCCCATTAGGTGTCCTGGGTCTTCTCATCATTGGCCAGCCGCCACGGTCACGTGACATAACTTGCGTCCTCGATCCCAGCAAGTCACCGTGATGGAAAGAGAAACGTTTTGTCCTCTGTGGCACACAATCCAGCGGCTGTCCACAAATGTCATATGTAACCTAGTGTCAGCGTCACATGACGAGAAATGGGGTGGGTAGAGCGAAATACGATACGGTTTCCATGCCGAACAACAGTGCACCTTCTCCTGCTGTTGCTAGGCAGCCCGTCAGCCCAATTATGTTGTTTTGTTGGAAATGCAGGAATTGTCTTCCCGATGTAAACCTGTCACAGGTGCCGGGGAAACTGACAGGAGACAACCAAACACACAATTCCCTGCTTCTCTCCAGCACTCGCCGGAACAGAAAAAGGTCTAATTATTCTAATTCTGATTATCATTAGGCTGAATGACTGGCTGCCCAGCAGAGCCTCGAAGTTACTGACAAAAAGCTAAAGGCTGCTCACAGATTCTCCTCCCCCGGGAGGCCCATCAAGTGAGTGAGCAGAACACAGGCAGGGGAGAGGTGCTAAAAAAAAAAAAAAAACACTAGGTTACCCCATCAGGGACAGGACATGGCATCCGCTGCCCCACCCCACTTCATCAATCAGCACCTTCACTCCAAACCATCCCCTGGGAAGGCAAACTGTGGCCCAGCACACGCCTTGGTGGTGAATGTCTAACGACCTCGTTTAGCTTACCAAATCACAGTCAGTGCACTTTCTGATCAACATCTTTTGCAATTTTTCTCTCTAACTAGGACCTACCCACCCATTTTTGTATCTGAGACTTTTTCTGGCAGTTTATGACAAGAAGGTCATAACACTAGCAGATTACAATGCTAACAGGTTACTAAAGCAGACGTGTACAAGACCAGCAGCTTATAATACCAGGAACTTGCAATGCTAGCAGGTTATGACAGCTGTATAATGTTAAAACACTAGCAAGCTGAATGCTAGCAGGTTAAATCATTGGCCAGACAGACCCTAGGAGGTTTAAATCCCAGCAGAATACGACATCAACAGATTCACTACTCGGACTGACAGCAGCACCAGACAGGGCACAGAGGATGCCAACAACGGCCTGTGATTCACTGGCCATGGCATTCATGGGAAATCTCTGGCCACCTTGAGAGACTGAAATGGGCAGAAAATAGGTGGACAAGCAGCTTGCAGGTGGGGAGTTAGATGGATGAACGGACAGACTGGGATGGCTAATTTCATTGGCTGGGAACTAACATCTCACAAGTGGGTGGATGGATGGACAAGTTGAGAGGTCGAGCAGACAAATGGGAAGGGCTGATTTCGTTGACTGAGACCAAACGGCTTGCAGGCAGGTGGATGAATGGATCAATGCGGAATGTTGATTTCATTGGCTGGGACCAAACATCTTACGGGTGGGTAGACAAACCAGGAGGCCTGGTTTCATTGGCTATAACCAAACAGTTCACAGCCAACCAAACACACGGGTACAGAGGGCTGATTTCATTGGCTGGGACCAAACATCTCACAGGTGGGTAGACAAACTGGGAGGGATGATTTCATTGGCTACAACCAAACAGCTCGCAGCCAAGCGAACACACGGATGCAGAGGGCTGATTTCATTGGCTGGGACCAAACAGCTTGCGGGCGGGCGGGCATGTGGAATGACAGGGAGGGCTCTTTTCATTGGCTGATCCCCTCTCGCTCCAGTATCTGGACTCTCCATCTCTGCTGGCTTCCTTGCTTCCCTAACATACGGCTTAAATCAGGTCCGACTGCTTGGGCTCATTCTTCCCATCTTTTCCTCCCTCCCGTTCCGACACAGCAGCGCAGCTCAGCATCACCGGGCCAAATAAACTGACTGCAGGTCAGGCTGCTACATTATACCAACTGGGTGGTTCAAACTTACCGTTGGCGCAGATCTCGTATGGGGCACAGAGGTGATCCTCGAACAGGCACCCTGTAGGGCAGAGAGGGCATTCAACACCATCAGTGTCAAAGGCGGCTGCACCGCTTGGCATCACAACACTATAAAGACTAAACTCCTCCTGGTGACCAGGTCTAAACATTTCTTTTTCACACTGTTCATTTGTTCATTTTTATCTAGTTATAGTCAAGACAGCAAGTGCCATTCATATTCATTCCATATTTCATTTTGAAACAATTTTCTCTGTGTGACAGCATAGGTTAGTAAAAGATTAACCATCTATGAGTTCCCCAATCAAAGAACATGGGGCTCCTTCTTCAGACCTGAACACACAACCATCCAAACCCTTGCCAGGTGCTTTATCTTCCAGACTACTCTTGCAGATTACTTTTCTGCCAGCAGGGGGCATAATACTTGAAAAACAAAAACCTTTAGAATCTGACCAGAAATTGTTAGCAGAAACCAGCCAGCAGAGAGTTGTTTCTAACCTCAGCAAGGAGACCATCTCCACGGCAAGTTGATGTACATTTGTAAACCCTGTGAGGCACTTTGAGTAAAAAGACTTGCTAGCAGGCAACTTAAAAACAGAGTTATGTCACACTGGTAACACAGGATATCCAGTCTGTAAATCAGGCACATTAAAACAGAGCAGAGATAGGCATGGAAAAATACCATGCAAACAGATCACCAGAAAACCAGAAACAGGTGTTATCAGTCAAATGGGGGCTGTAAGAGGCAGCCTGATTTCAGAGCTGGGTGCACGGGGGCACAAATTTGTTCATCCCTGAAAAGATTTACATCGAGTCCGCTTGTCCATCTGGAGACTGATAGTTGAGCATGGCTGGGCAGGGCATAGCAGGGTGGAACAGGGTGAATGGGCGGACCATTGCAGTAGTAAAACATCCCATTGGTTGTAACCGTGGAGAACCTGCCCCCCACAAGGCAGGACAATGACCTTAATGCGACTCTGTCACCAAAAACGATATGTTGTCAAAACTACACACGGAGTAAAAATGAGGCTCATGACGTGAGCCATGGGTGGGCCATTACACTCAAGCGTGGGGGGTTCATTTTGTCCCGGCAGTGACCGGCAGCACCTGGATGTTGCAGGTGTGCGTAGTTTTCCGACTGGGCAGCCATCCAGCTACCAGCTGACTCACGGCTTTCTTTCAAGCCTTGGCTCCATGGCACACAAGCCAGCAGCACGGACCTGGCTGGGCTTCGTGTGGCATCTCCGGGTGGCCGTCAGCTAAATAAATCAATACACACATGGCCAACTCATAAGGAAACATAACGGTGCTCTGACAACTGAACCGCACTTTTAATTGACCATCAATATGCCGAGTGGCATGATGAAGTTTGGCCATAAAAACCTTGCCGCGGAAACCTCAGCAGACTGAATTGTAAGTAATATAGCTTAATCGATAGCTGACCATGGTTTTTTTTTTTACTTCTAAACCGAAGGGTGTCTGTAGACACGTTCCATCAACATGGTTTATCTGGGAGCATTTTGTTATGTCTTGGGACCCGGGCTCCTGCCTGCTGCTACGCTCATCTGTCATGGTTGTTTGCTAATCCTTGCAGGCAGCCAATAACGGCTCCTTGCCTCACTCGTCCCGGGCCAGCGGGGATACAACAAGCCTTTCCTTCGATTATTAAAATGTTCACACACACCCCCCCCCCCCCCCCCCTCCCCACCCCCGCCCGTCCTTCTCCCCCGCCCGTGGTTGTCACCGTGTTTAGACGGCACCGCCCCCC
>JAACJT020000064.1:8336006-8368552 GCA_009936485.2 Gymnarchus niloticus | reverse complement strand
GCCCACCCGCCCGCCATGGCGATATGCTAATTCATCTCCCCAGCCAGGTGCAGGCGGCCTGCACGGCTCTGGCTGTCGTCGATGGCGACAGAGCGGAGCTGGTTCCCATGGCGGCGTGTGGGCGGAGGAGGCGCGGAGGACAGGCGTCATTGCAACAGCAGGGAAGTGAGCGAGGAATATTAATCACCCATCGACTGCAGTGGTGATGAAGAGCTGCCCTGAAATCAGGGGCTCCACTTTCCACACAGTCCTGCCCCGACCCCCCGCCACTGCCTGGCCTTTCACCCCCAGTGGTGAGCTTAATGATTTTCACTTATCGATCTGATTGCGAGCAGCAACTGTGAGTCTCACTCTACTTCCCGATTGGCAGGGATGCCGTCCATCATCTAAGGCAGGAGGGGTTAGGGAGGCCTGTGAGGGGTGTGATGGAGGGGTGGCACCCAGCCTCACCTGACCCCCACTGCTTCCTGTTCATTACATAAGACAGCTGCTATTCGAATCCAATGTATATCCAATGACTCAGCATGACAGTCTCTATGGTGACCAGAACACAAGACAGGACATGGGCCGGGTGTTAGCAAGCGAGCAGTGGACACACACGCACACAGAATTACACAGTGAGTCGCACACAGTGATACACACACATACACGCACAAAGACATGCACACATTCATAATTAGCCTACACGTTGTTCATGCACAAACACACATGCACACTCAATCCCTCACGCTTTTGCACATGTGCAAACTGGCTCACACAAGCCCCACTGGTACACGCAGGTTGTGACCCGACCTAAAACACCTGACAAAAGCCCAGCTCTGGGTGCTGAGACTGGAACAGCGTGAATCATCAGCTGGGTGAGGTGGACCTTTATTTAATAGCTGTTCTGGGGTTCTTGGGATACCCAGGGTCTCCTACAGGAGAAATATCACTGCCTGAGAGAAGACGAGACCCCTTCACTGGTGACTGCCATTTCAGGCATTATTTCTCCAGACTGCGGTGCCAGGATTTTAAAAAAGGGTTTTGGGTTGTTTGTCCAGGATTGAAGACTGTCCAGGGAGGCACCAGTCCATCACAGTGTACACACGAGCACACGCACATATACACAAAGGGCAATTTATAGATACCAAATCATGGGAGGAAACCGAGAGTGACCAGAGGAAACCTAAGCAACCCTAACTCTACATGCACAGCATAGGTGCGATTCAAACCCCCATGCCGGATCATTACATTGTCTATTTATTGGATGTTTGCTGATAGAATGACTCCCCCCCCTCCCCGGCGGCAGTGCCCCCTGGAGATTCAAGCTGCCATCCCCCCAGCTTGTGACCCCTCTCATGCCAGAGCTGCCCTCAGGACTAACGGAAACGCTCAAACGCGTGAGCTTCATGGTAAATGAGCAGCCTCTACAACAACCATTCCCATTTCATCCTCTCTGCCAGGCATATTTTAAGAACTGTTTATCTAGAACAGGATTCACACAGCATACGGCAAGGGGTGCCCAGGAGGGGACACCAGTCCGTCACAGGACACACGGCGGGGGACGCCCAGGAGGGGACACCAGTCCGTCACAGGACACACGGCGGAAGACGCCCAGCAGGGGACACCAGTCCGTCACAGGACACACGGCGGGGGACGCCCAGGAGGGGACACCAGTCCGTCACAGGGCACACGCACAAAACACAGGCAACTCAGTTTTAGTGAACTGGCATCTCTACATGTCTTTGGACCACGGGAAGAACCCAGAGGGACCCAGAGAGAACCCCACATAAATGAAATAGAAGACAAAAACTGCACACAGGATCCAAACTGCCACGCTGGCGGCTGTTCTGCACACTGAGTCGTCATGGTCTTTTGTCAGCTCGTCAGCCATATATCGATATGTTTACCTGCCTCACGTCCAACTCTAGTCTCAGACACAAAACTTCCTAAAACTTAGCTGATCAATAACTCAGGTAAGTACAGTATGTGCTTTTACAAATAGCCAGCTGCTTTTCAGGGCTTATCCAGTACCACCCAAACCCCAGGACCACCCAGGCTTCATGGAGAAGCCCACCCTCCATTGCTATCACATAAGATGGAGAGCATCTCCTTGAGGTCTGGGTGGTTTGCTGTACTCCTAGCTGTGAGATCCTTCCTATCTAAAAGGCCCCATAATTAGAGCACACACACTGTGTCGAGGCCCACGTGAGCAAACATTAGGTGTGTTTTGTGCACTTAGCTCCAGACCGCTGTTTAAACAAGCGGGAGTGTGTTAGGTCCCCCGTGACACCCTGTATGCTAACGTACCAGGTGCATGTTAAACCTAAACGCATCACAAGAACTCAGGCCAACCTCAAACCATGGTGTTGACCATTTTGTCAGTATGTGAATGGAGTAGATCACTGATCAAGCCTTTATTCAATAGGGACACCAGCAAAGTACAGTAAATTGTAGGAGATACTGTGGTTGTCATCACAGATCATAGATGATCCACTGTAATCGTTTTATCTTTGTCCTTTTTTACTGTTACAGGGCCCTGGTCCTCTGAAATTCAGTTTTTATCCCTAAGCTCGTATCCTGAGTTTCTTTATAAGGGTTTTTTTCCTGCATTCAGTATTTACGTATTGTTTTACAACAAATACAAACACAAGTGGAAAGACAAGCTTTATGTTCTCTATGAAAAGAACTGATGTCTAATACCCTAGGAAACTGGAGTTTACTTCAAAGTTGGCAGTTTAGCCAGCGTCTCAATGAAGCCGGAGCACTGATATTAGAAACACTTAAAGTAGGTCTGCATTTTGAAGCCACTTTGAAGCAACACAAACAGTTGACATGCCTCTGTTAATATTACTTCCTGTACTACTTCCAGCTTACTCCAGAGATCCAGACCAAGCCAGTTTCCAAAGTCAACCAAGCAAACTGTTTGTCTACGCCAGCCTCTCCTGAGACAAGCGAGCGCTTCAAGCATCGTTTTGGTTATATAAACAAAACTGCAATATGCACTGAACCTCACTTGGTACACTCCAGCTATCACGGCGACGGTTGTCACAGTGAGGCTTCTCACATTCCTGGGCTCCTCTGTGGTACATTTCTCATCTGAAGCTCCCTGTAAAGGAGAATCTGGAACACTCTTGAGTTTCAAGCATGTGCAGATAGGACAGAACATGTTAGAGACAAGTATCCATCCTACACACAATCAATCACTTTTTCTTCTAGATCCATCTTCCATGAAGGTTCACCAAGTCCTGGGCCCCAGTGAAACTGAAGTCCCTCCGAGGAAGCAGGGGGCTTAAGACAGGGAATGTCCTGGATGCAATGTCCAGGCTATTTGGAGTATGAGAAAACCCGAACAAACAGGAAGAACAGAAGGTGCACACACACAGAGAGTGAGAATTGAACCCCCAGCCCTGGAGATTTGAGGCTGCAGTTCTGAGCACCAATCTTTTATTCCACCCTCACTTTTTAATGCTATATGACAGATTCTGCCTGTTCACTGAATATCAATGTTATTTACCACAGTAAAGCCATTGTGTGTCAGGATTGAGCAAGCTGATCCTAGGACGTTCAGGGCACAAGGTAAGGAATTCTCCAGATGGGGTGCCAATCAATGGCAGGTTACGGTTAGACAGACCAATGAATGAAACCGGACATCTTTGGACTGTAGGAGGAAGCCCAGATAAACATAGCATGTTAGCCACGCCATGCTATCCACTCTGTCCTGAAGAGCCAAATGATTGTGTGCAAAAAAACAACACTTTGGATAAGAGCACATCTAAATAAAGCAATAAAACTTTTACCAAGGTGTACTCTGGGCAGCATAGTTCGCTGGCCCCGGTGGGCAAGGAAAGCCTGTATTCACCAAGGACAGACATTACTAGGGCTGCCATCTGCCTGTTTATAAAAAGACAACCTGGTGCTCAGACTCCGGTGGGGGAGGGAGGATCCTGAAGTACAGAGGAGCCCCCAGGGTGTGTGGTTCACTGCCGGGCACCAACCCATGTACCCTCAAGGACTGGATGGCCAGCTCCATCACACCATGCAGAAGCAGGCCATCTCTGCTTCTCCACCCTGCTGGGGTTTACGGAAGACTCCGGCTCATCCAGATAGCATTTGTACACAATTCCCTCCATGGTCGTTTTTGTTTTGCATTTCAAAGACTCAGCTTGTTCCTCAGATAACGGCACCCAGGACACATTAAGCTCGCCAGCCGTTTTTGATCCAAGCGTCATGGGCCAGGTTCGAGCTGAGCGGCAACGTGAGCGCCAAGGTACATCGCTATAGCAACACATCACCGTCCCACGTATCCCTAGAGCGATACAGACTCCTTGCAGGACCACTGAGGAGGCTTTCCGGCGGCCTCCTGACTTTCCCGGAGGCGTCTCCGCCTGGCATTCTGCGGGGGCGGCCCACCGCAGCCAAAATGAGACACACCCCAATTGAGAGCCCCTCCCCTTTCCGAGGCTCTTTCTAACCCCTCAGATGGCGAGAAGCAGCTAAGACTTTGTTTCTTTTTGCCATGGCCCCCGTCGAAACAGACTTTGCTCCGCCATCTTTAAGCAGTGGGGAACCTTAATTAGAACTCCAGCTTCCTGGGTATAAAAAAATACAGGAACAAAGTTCTTATAGACCTGTATCTGAAAAACATAAAAGAACTTCTGTTACAGTTGGTATGTTTCCAGAACTTTGTCTTTTCCCAAAGGCCCAAGGATACCAATGCACAGTCAAAAGGCTAGCCCTGTTTTACATATTTTTTACATGAAGCACAGTCAAAAGGCTAGCCCTGTTTACACATGAGGCACAGTCACAAGGCTAACCCTGTTTATACATGAGGCATGAAGGAACAAGATGGTGTGACTAGCTGTACAATGACCATGTCCCCCAGGCTCCATATTTACAGAACATCCCAGCAGCCTAGCTCTCAATGCCCCTAGCCCCACCCCCAATGGTACCGTAAGATTCAATCACTCATTGGCCTGCTTGCATTCAGTACTTAAAGTTAACTGGTCAGCACTTGCTAAGACCCAACCCCCTATCAATTCTTCATCTCTTACAGGGGACCCATCTTGGGTTAATGATTTGACAGCTGCTACTCAGGTATCAATAGCAGATCAGACAAGCCTAAGGTGGTAAGCATTACTCCATTACCTGTGATTATACTGCCTGCCTAGAGTCCTGGTGCAACCTACTCTAAAATGTCATTTATCTTTGGTTTATTTGATGCACAGCAGTCAATGAGCACCTGGCCAATCGACACGAATTAAACATGCTAACACTGGTTGCTATGGAAATGTGCGGACGGCACAGGACGGGAAGAGTGACCTTTCCTGGAACTGGCTAAAGGACTGGTGTGTTTGATTTCCGCTGTGCTCCACTGTAATTGAGCATTTGGCTCAGGCAAATCGGCAGACTGCCCCTCACACCACAAGACGTGTGTGTGTGTGTGTGTGTGTGTGTGTGTGTGTGTGTGTGTGTGTGTGTGTGTGTGTGTGTGTGTGTGTTCCCTGGGCACCACAGTAATGGTACCGTGACGACAAACTACTGCTACCTGCTATTGCATGTGTTAGTGTTTGCAGCCACAGATGGTACAGACGTCCACCTGTCCTAGCAGAAAGATCAACTGAAAGATCATCTGTTGGATCGTATCAACAGCTGCTTGACTGCTTTCTAGCAGAGAAAACCTGACTACGCTGATGTCAGACTGTGAAAACATCACATTTATTTCAAACTCTACCTGTGAGTCAACACCCTAGTTGGCCCACTATCTGTCCCCTTAAGTGAGACACCCCCTTCACTTCAGTAAATATTCCCAAAAACACTGTCTCTGTAAGTTACTGTACATTCTCATCCACTGTGTAAATTTTACCATATCTCATCTCTTCATCACGGTGACCATAAATAAGCAGTTCTGATGTCACAGGACCTTTGTCAGCCCCACTTGTGATGCTACTGCAACAAGGGACACGCTTTACCATTAGGTGAGGCCAGCAAATATCTGGGGGGCCCAGCAGCCAGGGGGCCCCATGAAGGGCTTCACATATATATATATATAAATTATACATGTGTTCATTCTAATTTATGTCTGCCAAAATATCATCTTCAAAATGCTACTAGACGGCTTAGTTTATACGTCACTGTGGAGCCCCACTCCCTTCAGACTGCAGGGAGACTGATTATTGTTTTAATAATTATGGATTGTAAAACATGAGAATGGGGTAAGGAGGGCCCCATACCTGTCTTCACCCTGGTCCCCAAATCATTAATTTGGCCCCTGGGTGCGACTGAGCGGCCGTGAAGAGCGGTGCAGAAAAGGATGCTACCGCTTCGCTCTCCAGACTCTGGTCTCATGCCAGAATAATTTGCTGCTATACGGCTGTGACTTCTACGGTGAAAAATCCAGCCAAGTCCGTTAGGGAACGTCAGCAAACTGCAGATTAATTCAAGACATTAAGTTCGGGACACACTGTGAAAAAAGGAAAACATTAATCCTTAAAGCGCTTTGTCCAGAAATAATACCGTTCCCTTAATTTTCTCACCCACCAAAAATGGCAGTCCTGGGATAGCTGGCTAGTATATTTAGTCAGCAGCAGGATGAGCCTCTCAAACAGTCAGACTGATGACCGGAGCCCTCATGAGGCTGTTACAATCCAGCAGATCTCTATGACCTTCAATCTCACAGCACCACCTCAAAAGGGCATTAGCTACCCATGAAGCCTCTTTAGTTTTCCAGAGCGCAGCTTTTTTTTGGATACAGTCCGTCCTGCTCTGCTCCAACTGTTTCCACTGAGGAAACTTTGCCTTTTTAACAGAAACCCCACATAAAAATGTTGATATCAGCTATAGTTATTTAATTACAGTACTGCTTAGGGATGAGTTGTAGTTGTGATGTTCAAACATTAGTCACATAACGTCCATGATAACCTATTTGTACCCATAACCGATTCCAGTAGTACCCAGCTGTTCCCAGTCTGCCAATCACATAACCGGCCTCCTGATTTTACAGAAATCAAATGCCCTGTCTGCATCCTTTGAGAACGTGTGTGTATGGAACAACAGAAAAGAAATGGGCTTGAAAGGGAGCAGGAACTGACAGTAGAATTTAGCATGTAAATAAGAACAAAAATCGATATATTACTTCTGCAAATCAAATTACAACAAATGTATCAGCATCATTTTAAGATAAGGTCATCTGCACAGAACAGGTGATTCGTAACATAATATCCTCATTCTCTAGCTGTCCATTTGTATGAACGGATCTATATTTTTAATGCGATTCATAATAACTGGCATCAAAACAGGTAAATAGGGAAAAGCATTTAGAAAAACAGATGTATCCTCACTTTATTTAAAAAGTAATTATGAATGAGTTGCTATGCGACTACAAGTCTTGTTCTGTAAAACAATATCGGTTCTGGTCTATTTATTTATTACCACATCAGCCTCCGCTGTTAATTGAATGAATACACACTATATTTGCCGTCAACCTTAAAATAAAACGATGCTCGGTAATTTGATGTTAAGAAGTAAGTGGGTGGCTTAAGCATAATCGTTTCTGAAGCTGAACCTTTGGCTGACATGTGAGTCCCAAAACAGCCGTCTGATCCTTTTAGTCATGATGTCCGCCGGCCGGGTACCCAGGTGTGGTTATGACTCTTCGTGATGATGGAGATATGATGCAGCAAGGAGGAAATCACTTCAGAAATCCTATTATAATATCGACCGGAATATTGTAACAGTTTATATTTAGAGGCACAAAATGTATGCCTACTGTTAGGGTTTAGAATAAAACTAAGTACTATAAACTGCACTCAGACAAATGTAATAAGCAGTTCCAGAGGCGATGTCACAGCATTATAACACATCATACTACACAGTTTTGAAGGGCCTCTTGTTACTGCTAACACTGATGTAGGCGTGCCCACACATGGCTTGGTCTCTCTTTATAGCCTCGATCACTTCAACACACACGGACAGCGGATCCAGGCGGCTACGAGTGCACAGTGACACGGATAATCACAGCCGCTTTCAAGGGCACAAGAAGTCATTATTTTAGGAGAAAGCCATTGTGGTTTTGGGGATCCGGCAGTTAATGGTTCCTCGGTAGAAACTACGAAAAATCACAAGTGGCATGGGTAGCGATGCTGCGAGCAAACGGGAAGCGATGTCCCAATTTGCCGGAGGGGCGTTTCTCGGACAGCTCCCTTGTCAAAATTACAGAATTTTACCAGCATGAAGACGTTTGAAATGCGACTTATAAGCTTACACTACATCATGTTGTTTTCTTCTTTTTTCCATTGGCAACAGTCTCACTTGTTTACAAACATACCTAACGCAAAAAAGCAATCACGACCCTCCAAAAAGCGCAAAAGATCCCTCCCTCCTTCATTCATTCATTCATTCATTCATTCATTCATTCATGCATGCAATCCTACATCACACATCTTTGGATTGCAGGAGGAAACCTGCGAAACACGCGGCGCGAACATGCAACCTCCACGGAAACAGAGCGGAGGCGGGACTCGACCCCTCAACCTTGGAGGTGCGAGGGCTCAGGGCTAATCACTGAACCACCGGGCCCCCGTCATATAGCCTTTCGGCCAATATCATTCAAAAATAAACACGCAAACAAAAAGAAGTGATTCGAAATTGATTCCCCCCACAGCTCCTTGTTCTTGAGTACGACGGGGTACAGACCCAGACCCAGTGCTTTGACTGAATTCATCCGTAGTAGCGCCTCTCTGAGTGACACTAGACAGCCATAACTGTAGGTGCCAGGCATTGATTACCTCCCAGATGCTCTAACATTATGATCAGGCACTAGCATTACCCGTAAATACACCGGAAATTAAAAGCTAACTATTCGGATTCAAGGGAGGCCCAGAATAGGTTTTATTTGGTAAACCAGAGTGTACTAAACAAAAGAAGAAAAAATGATCACCACTGCCGGCTCACCGATGATCCCGAAGCGGTCCAGGCGGATTTACGCACCCCTCCTCTAAAGGACCACATAACATGGAATCATAAGAAAAGGACACTATTAACGACTGTTTACACCACACAGTTTCACATATTTTAGCTTTTGACTGCTTCACAAAGTATTAAAATTTGTGGTGTTATTTATTGTGCATAAGAGAATAAAACATTAAGGAGCCTATTTACCATGCAGGTGGTCAAGCCCATGTTTTTACTGGGAACAGTCTGTACATGTGTTTATGATGATTTATTAAGAATAACAGAATTACTATTAGTATTAGTCGTTGTATTATTATGATGATCTCGCGAAATAATAGGTGATAAAATAAGAATAAACCGCGTCGCGACACTGTTTCTTAAGTCACTTAAGCAGAGACTGCACCATCATTAACCGCAATTAGCTAACGTCTTCATGAGCGCTACTTAGAAATAATTGACTTCATACTTCACGTTCAGGCAGCAGATAACCGTGCAACCCAATCCTCAAACCTGGCCGACACAAGACAAGACTGACTTCGTGAGATAAGCTACAGTCTGACTATTTTAGGAAGCATTGTGCATAATCTAATACCATGGACGATTTAAGGTAGATGCGAGCCAAAATCAAAACATTCTGGAAAATGTATCAGCTCAAAAACATAAAAACGGCGTCAACTGCGTTTACCTAAATGGCTAATTCCCATCTGACGGCATCTATAGTTTGTATAATGGGTTCATTTACAGGACTGTGTTTAAATGCAACATTTTACATATTAATGACAACACACAGGCTACTTTTGTAGCGCACTTTCGAATATTTAGATCATTTTGCTTAAAAGTTTTGCAACAAATGTAGTGTAATCATCGACAAACGTTTTGAAAAATGTGTTCTTCTTCGCGTGTCTCTACCAAGTGCAATATGAATTAATACTGGTCCAAAACAAAACCAGCGAGTGTTCACCTCCGCTGCGCTCCGCCTATTCCTGCACACATCGATTTAGCCCAGATATGTGGACGGAGTCCAGAGATCAGACCGAACCCCGCCAGGAAAATGAATGAACTCACCGAATTTGTTGTCAGCGGAGGTAATCAGGTAACTGCGAAACGCTAAGAGGACGAAGAGGATGAAGCGGAGGGAATCCATCGTTCTCACCGGTGCACTACGCTCGATCGCTATGAACCCATTTCGTTTTATATGTGGCGTTTTCTCTTTTCTTGCTCCCGGGAATAAAGAGGGGAGAGAAGAGCGTGTTTTGCAGTAAGACTGAAATAAACAGAGAAAGGGGTGAAAAGAAAGGATGAGAGCGCAACAACCCAGCTCCCTCCTGCAGTCAGCTCCTGGCCGCGACTAGAAGCTACGCCGGGAACAGCAACCTCGCCCAGGCCCCTCCTTTCGTGATGTAAAAGAGAAACACACGCACACACACACTGCTGCAACCACATGCCGTCAGCCGCGCCCCCAGCCGTGCTGCACTTTATGCATGATTTCTAAAGTAAATTCATGTAAAGAAAAACATCCCTTTCTATTCAGTCGACTTACGATTAAATGCTAAGATGAAAGTAATACAGTAGGGACACTAATGTACAAAACGACCAAACTGATTACACATTGATATGTGATTACAAACAGTCCCGATTTACCAAGCAAGCTGTCCTACTTTGCCTGAACCCTATTTCAACAAGTATGTCATCACTTCTGAACTGTAAGATTTTCTGACACCTTTTCAACATGGAAACATCAATAGCACCTGCAGTGATTTATGGAATCATGAGTGAGATAAGTACACTTTTTTAAAGTCTTATGGTGCATCTACCAAAACGGGGCCCAAGGTGCTTGAATTCATGATATTTACCATATTTATAACTGATAACTGGTGAGTACATACGTAACAGCATGTAGGTAGGTACTGACTGAGGAAAGACACTCGCTTACTGGATACAGTAGTACTGCAAGAATGCATATTACAGTTCACTGTTACTGGTAAACTTGTCGTTCTCCTTGGTTCTGGATGTATCAAGAGTTCTCCAGAGTATAGTGAGTCAGGAGTTATGGAAAGCGGGAATCTTGACTCCAGCAGAGTTGAGGAAATCGGTTTACTCTCCATGGGGATTAGTGCTCGAATATAGGACAACAATGAGGATGGCTTGGATTGTCCAGGAAAACAGAATGGTGGCAGTAAACAAAACTTCACTTAGGATGACAAAGATACAGGATGGTTCACTGAACGATCTCCCTTTGTCTCGGAGTCTGGTGTGAGAGGTCAGACATCACCTGTCAGGACAAGGTGGTCTGTTGTTTTTGTCAACACCTGAGTTGCCATGGTTAGTTAACTGATAAACACACTGATACAGACTATGGTAAACCAGCTATTTAAGTCCTGTGTTAACTGATACATTATTGGCATATGGCAGGGGTGTCCAATCTTATCCACAAAGGGCCGGTGTGGGTGCAGGTTTTCATTCCATCCAAGCAGAAGCCACAACTGAGTTCACTGAAAGCCAAGCTCAACTGATTAAACAGGTGGAATCAGGTGTGGCTCCTGTTTGGTTGGAATGTAAACCTGCAGCCACACTGGCCCTTTACGGACACCCCTGGCATATGGCATAGTGTCAAGTGTGCAGCTACACTATTGGTCCTCGATGGAGTTACCCATTGAAACACTGGGGTGTAGGTACCACAGGTGCTCAGAGCCCCGTAATGGCATGACACCAAGGTTGTTGGCGTCTTTGTGAACCCATCCATATACACTGTCAGAATGGGTCATGATATGGTGAAATATGTGGACTTCAAGGAGTATTGGATCATTTTCTACAGCAATTAGTTCATCCAACCAGTTGTCCAGGTCAGGGTCACAGCAATATCAATATAAATGATGTAAAAATGCAATTTACTGAAATAAAACACTATGAAACAGAGTTGGCTGGATCCACAATCAAACTGTAATGATAACGACCTGGTTAACTGGTACTGGATGTGTCCATGAATCTGTAGTCCCAGACAGAACTTTGTTCCAGTGACGTATACCTGTACAGACAGGTAAAATACCAATCAAAGCAAAACAAATACTACCTGTACTCATAATAATACACAATAGTGTAATTATCTGCAATACAAGCTCTTAAATCACTTTCTAATCAGAGGCTAATTCGCACATGATTCACAAACTCTATGTGAGATTACTCATTGAAATAATAACCTCAGTCATGTTTAATTGCTGACTGAGGTTATTGGAGAAAGACAGACAGACCCTTAGACTTTCAAGAGTTACGTTTAGTCGTCCCTGTTCAAAATGGTGTCTGTTCATTAAACTGTCCGGGTGCCCTACTCTGTAACGTGCTGCTATAGCTACTGAAATTGCGTCTTTCACAAACCGAATCTACTGGGCTTAAACCTGAAGAAGTCTGTTTAGGCACTAGACCGGGGTTCACCTTTATAACAATAAGAACCTTCACATTTGCATAAACTGTAAATCTGTGTTGTATGTCACTTACTGTACATATTGGGAACTCTCAGGTAAGACTGCAATACACCCTGGAGTACAGTTCACCAAATATATAAATCAGCCAATAAGAAAATCTGCCTCATCCATCTAAAAATGAAATGTTTTTTATGATGGGGAAAAAATAGTGACCAAATTTTTTTTGTGCTGTGCAATATTCAGCTGGTTGCCATGGAGGCTTCAGCTGGTTGCCATGGAGTCTTCAGCTGGTCACTGGTGATTTGATTTGCTGCCTGACATCCTGACATGACTGTAGCTTGACATGGATAGAGACCCGCGTCTTCCATTGACTCCAGATCAGACATTTGCTCATGCTCTCAAGTGTGTCGAACGTAGCCAATAAAATAACCATAAGTAATAAGAGGAATGACACAGTGGTGTTAATGAGGACAGGAGAGACTTGTGCTTCCGGGTCATTCAATAAAACACACTGAGACATATAAGATAGGGTTTCACACAGCGGGAAAGACTAGAACACAAGATGAGAGTCCAGGCTGACCCACATTTAGACCTTAACAAAAATACAATCCTAATGCTATAACCAGCCAATCAAAAGGTTCCACTTCTTTGCTCGTTAGCTTCTTCACTGTCTCCTAAAACACTCTGCAAAGCAACAGGCCACAAAATCATGTACAGTGAACCATTAGCAACTGTAGAATTTGGACTTTGAAATCAGCAGTGAGTCGAACGGTCTAGTTATGGTAATCATGGCCTGGTTTAACCAATTCCTGCCGGCTGTTTTTTTACGGGTTAGCATCGGGCTGAAATTGGTGCTGAATGATAGCACGTGGCTAGCCCTATCTTTGCCAGAATTACAAACTGCTTCCCACTGTGTTTAGCGTAAATGACAAAAGTGCTTCTCAGTACTACATCTAACTGATATACAGTATATTGAGAACCCGAGCCACGACAGGGTCTTGCATGGGCGTATAATGCAGCTGCAGCTTACTTTGGACCTCTCGAGGCTGCACACCTGGAGATTTTATAGACTACACTTCAAGTGGTACTTGACCGATGGCCAGGTGCCAGCCGAGGTGACTGAGTATCTGAACAACCTCCATGTCATAACACTTAGGAGCTTTGGCTAAGCAGAACCACCACACCTTGAGACCCACTGAACCAGGCTGGGCCATGCCAAGTAGAAACAATGTGAATAACTATCACAGGACTATCTACCGCTATGGGTGACTATAAAGTCATCTACTGACTATCACAGGACTATCTACCGCTATGGGTGACTATAAAGTCATCTACTGACTATCACAGGATTATCTACTGCTATGGGTGATTATAAAGTCAAAGAAGACAGTGGACCATTTAACCAGGTCTTGATAAGAAAGATGGTGCTGAAAGGAGCAGGGATGTACAATGCCAGTCTTCTAGGGTTGCTGGCTTGGCTGGTGCCTGTCACTCAACCAAAGTTTTTCATGACTTTGCCAAAGTAATTTATAAAATCAAAATTTCAATTATAAAACAGGTGCTAAATAAAATTGGATTGGAAACAGAAGCAAAGCAGGAGGACTCCAGAGATTCCGAGTGGGGACACCACGGATCCCAGCTTCCAGTTGGTTTGGTCTGCAGCAGCCTTCTCTGAAAACCAGCGCTAGGGCTAATCCTTGGAACATGGAACACTAAGTCTTGGCTTAGGACCGAGATCAATCTCACTAAAGTCATTTGCTTTGGGCACACTTCTGGCTCAATTCATCCCACACAGTGGCATTATGGGATGTGCTGAACCAGATACAGCTTCTGAAATCATGTTTAAAACAGCAAATGTAGAATGTAAAGCAAGCAAAAAGTATTAGGCTGGAAAATATACAACCCCAATTCCAAAAATTTGGGACACCGTAAAATTTAAATAAAAACAGAATGCAACGATTTGCAAATCTCATAAACCCATATTTTATTCACAATAGAACATAGAAAACATATCAAATGTTTAAACTGAGAAAATGTACCATTTTAAGAAAAGAATAAGGTTGTTTTGAATTTGATGGCAGCAACACATCTCAAAAAAGTTGGGATGGGGGCAACAAAGGCTGGAAAAGTAAGTGGTACCAAAAAGAAATAGCTGGAGGAACATTTTGCAACTAATTAGGTTAATTGGCAACAGGTCAGTAACATGATTGGGTATAAAAAGAGCATCTTAGCGAGGCAGAGTCTCTCACAAGTAAAGATGGGCAGAGGTTCACCAATCTGCAAAAAACTGTCCACAAATTGTGGAACCATAAAATTGAGAAGACTTTGAATATCTCATCATCTACAGTACATAATATTATCAAAAGATTCTGAGAATCTGGAAAAATCTCTGTGCACAAGGGCCAAGGCCAAAAATCAACATTGGATGCCCCTGATCTTTGGGCCCTCAGGTGGCACTGCATTAAAAACAGGCATGATTCTGTCATGGAAATCACTGTATGGACTCAGGAACACTTCCAGAAATCACTGTCTGTGAACACAGTTCGTCGTGCCATCCACAAATGCAGGTTAAAGCTCTATCATTCAAAGAAGAAGGCATGTGTGAGCATGATCCAGAAACACCACCATCTTCTCTGAGTCAAACCTCACTTAAAATAGACAGAGGCAAAGTGGAAAACTGTTTTGTGGTCAGATGAATTGAAATTTTAAATTCTTTTTGGAACACATGGACGCCGCATCCTCCAGACTAAAGAGGAGAAGGACCATCGGCTTGCTATCAGCAGTCAGTTCAAAAACCCGCATCTCTGATGGTATGGGGGTGCATCAGTGCCTATGGAGTTGGCACCTTGCACATCTGGAAAGGCACCATCAATGCTGAAAGGTGTATACAGGTTTTAGAGCAACATATGCTCCCATCCAGACGACATCTTTTTCAGGAAAGGCCTTGCATATTTCAGCAAGACAATGCTAAACTGCATACTGCATCTATTACAACAGCGTGGCTTCGTAATAGAAGAGTCTGGGTGCTGAAATGGCCTGCCTGCAGTCCAGACCTTTCACTGATTGAAAATATTTGGCAAAAAATATGACAAGGAAGACCCAGGACTGTTGAGCAGGTAGAATCCAATATCAGACAAGAATGGGACAACATTCCTCTCTCAAAAGTCCAGCAACTGGTCTCCTCAGTTCCCAGACGTTTACGGACTGTTGTTAAAAGAAGAGGGGATGCTACACAGTGGTAAACATGGCCCTGTCCCAACTTTGAAATGTGTTGCTGCCATCAATTTCAAAACGACCTCATTCTTTTCTTAAAATGGTACATTTTCTCAGTTTAAACATTTGATATGTTTTTTATGTTCTGTTGTGAATAAAATATGGGCTTATGAGATTTGCAAATCATTGCATTCTGTTTTTATTTACATTTTACAGTGTCCCAACTCTTTTGGAATTGGGTTGTAGATGGATATTTATATTTTATCAATACATATGAAACACGTTGATCATATGATTCATCTTCGAAATTCCAGCTAATCATTTCCAGTTAATGACATAAATGTATTATTTCACTGGTTCTATTCCTTATTTACCTTTTATTCCCAGCATCAATATTAGACAGACATCAATGCTTTGGTCATGTTTAGCAGTTGTATTTGGGTCTTATTATCATTCACAGAGTGTTGTCAAGATCCACAAATTAGGAGATGCAAGGATGCTGGAGGTAGTGATGGGACAAATGAGGCTTTCTCATCCACATTGATTTGTCGATACTCCCACCCACCATGGGTTTTGAAGCCTCATTTAGCACCAGTATTGATTGGTTCGTTTAGGATACTCACTCCCACCATGTGTTTTGAAGTGTCATTTTAGTACTAGCATTGATTAAGTAGTTCAGGATACTCACACCCACCACAGGTTTTAAAGCCTAGCTGGAGGTCTGATAGCGACCAGGCAGATTACAGAGATGCTCTGTCTGCTTTCTGACACCACAGCAGAGCTAAGAAGGAGCTCACAGTGAGTTCTGCTCACTGGTCTGTGAAAAGACAACTTTCAGGCAGCATATGCCTGAGTTACGCAAGGTGTCCTCAGAACTGCCATCTCACCCTCCATCTTGATGCCTTGAATCGTTCATCTGTCAACCTCACACCAAACCCCGACTCTTTGAACCCCACTGGCCTGCTTGGCTGTTATGGGTGATGCCAGTGTGGCCTCACAGCTCAAATGGGATGCAGAAATGTGCAGTGATCCGTTCACTGCCATCTTAAACAGCGATTACATGAGCGGACCTTGTTGTTTGATGAATGACCCAAGCATTTAGGCATAACGGTGAAGGGGGAATTGGCAAACCAGTTTGTAAGGCGCCATTAATCAGTGTGTCGAGGAGCTCGGGCATCGATCTCCTGGCCTGGTGCCACTGGGAAGCAATGCTGGAACCCAATGATCATTTTCTGCGGCACAAGTACGCTTTCCACTAGGAAGCAAAGACACATGTGATGATTATCAGGGCTCTAGCAAAGTGATTCAGACAACTGCTCAGGGCCTTTAAGAGCTTGTTGTAGAGTAACATTTATATTTATTTAGTAGATAATGTTTTGTCCAAAGTAACATACAACTGAGGAAAGCTTGAGGTCAGAGAGCAAAGTCAACCACTGTCCACAGAGTAGTTAGGGTTAAAGGCCTCGATCAAATACCCCATGGTGTTATAACTACTCTGGCAGCTATGGGATTTGAACCTACAACCTTCTGGATATGGTCACAGACCCCTGGCCTTCTGGGCTACACACCACACCCTATTAGTTTAGCTGCTACATACAACAAGCTTCTGTCCTACTATCCCAAGATCCAAATGAATAATAGAGAACTGATAGGTTGCATTCATTTTACAGACTTCACATAACCATACACCTTTATCTTGTACATAATACCAAGTCTTTCTCCAAAGGCTCAAAACCCAAGCAGGACCCCAGGAATCCTAGAGAGATAGCAGAATATGACACCAAAGAGTTTCTGATGTTTACAGCGTGATTCTACAATATTCCTCAATGCATTTTTGCCTTCATACATATGCGGAGATGTGGATTTGCAACAAACTGAAAGCTAATTTTATGTGTCATTTCTCTGACAGGATCCCTCCAGGTGTTTCCACCTTGTCTCACAGCTCAATGAAACACAGTCTTGGTGAATTGGTGCCTTTTAGTTGCCCACAGTGTGTGATGGACTGGCATCCTGGACAAGGTGTCCCCTACCTTGTATACTTTGCTTCCCTGGGTAGACTCTAGGTTTACCACATCCCTATACCGGAAAAGCCATTATAGAAGATGGATGGATGGACATTTATACATTTCAAAGGGAAACCCTGAAAAACAATTATTATATTGTCTTTCCATCATGGTGACTGTCTAATCAATGGGATAACCAGCTGAGAGCATTTCAGGGCCAAGGGAGGTTGTTGCTAGGGGTCACATTATCACCATACCTGCAAACTGCACTTTGGCGCAAAATTGTGAAAGACTGGTCTGTTCTATTTGTGTCTCCCCATCGACAGAGCATGAATGACACCATAATCTCCTAACGTCATGTTAGGCTAACAGTGAGAAGAGCAGGAACATCGATCTATGCAGCTCAGTAGAATGCTTGCCTGCCATTATTACCAGGTAAGGCCTCCTGGGTCACTAAGACCATTGCTGTTTCACAGCAGGCCATTAGTTAGAGGGGGCAACAGAACTGCAACAAGCCCCTCGGTGGTCAGTCTTGTGAGTTAGCAGCAGCTCATCCAGGTACATTTAGGTCCCGTTCAGACAGCCAGAAAAGCACAAAGAAACGCTTCCTGGAGGAGAAAAGTGACAGCTGTGTATGACGTTAGGAAAACGCTGAGGTCGGTAAAATCCGACTTTAACTCGGAGCATGAACAGGTCACAGTTGCACAATTCAGTGCACGTGTCGATGTTTTAAAGCAGGAAGGCAATGCAGATTCTAGGCACACGCTTCCTGTCGCGAAGAGGAGAGGGGGAAAAAACGCAAGCCGCTCCGTGCGAGGCACCTAATTGGCTTTTCAGATGCATCAGTGCATCGGAAAGAGTCTCGTTTCACAGCTTTGTCCCTCAGCCCAGTACAGCCGAGGAATATTTTTGTAACTGACATTAAAAAACAAAACTCGCACACTTGGAAAAAAGAGCTCAGTCTAAGTGTTGCCGTGTTTTAATCACTCGCTTCTTTTTTTAACCATCGCATTCTCCGTGAGAGCAGCGGATTAGTAATGCTGTCACCGTGTCTGCTCTCTCCACAGCTTTTAGGGACGTGGGTGTTAGCAGGGGACAACGTATCACAAATGTTTCTCACCCTAGGGTGTGAAAGGAGGGGGTGGACTGTTAGATGTACTTTAACAATTATCTTAAAGGGAAAAAATATCGGTACATGTTATTATTCTAAATATTACGATTAAAAGTACTGGAAGCTGGATACACCAATGTTTGACTGACAGCACACTCACTTAAAGACTTGCTTTTTCATTCACTACTTCTCTATTAGGTTGCCTCCGTGACAGTATTTTATGAACGCTGCTATCGAATGTGTCATTTGGATTGTGGTAGAGAATGGTAATATTTTACAGTAGATGTTTAGCCAATAAGCCTTTATCAAGTTACACCAGCCTGGCAGATGAAAAGAGAATACAGACTAATGCTACAGTCTTGCATATGATGTCCATCCTATGACAGTTTCCACCATATTTTCATTCACAGTAAAAATGAACATGAAACATGTTTAGGTTTGAAGAGGGGGCACGGTGGCTCAGTGGTTAGCACTGTTGCCTCGCACTGTTGGCCATTTGAATCCAAGCTCCGCTTTGTGTGCGTGGAGTAATGGTGCCAAAGTAGCAAATTTGTGGACAGGCATTTTCCCATTCTTCCCAGGTGATCTTTTTCAGGTCCTGTCTGCTGGAAGGCTTGCACTCCTGTACTTATCCCTTTAGGATTCCCCAAAGGTGTTCTGTAGCATTCAGGTCAGGTGATGGATTCACTTTCTTCTTCATTCAAACTCTTCTGTGGTTTTTGCACTGTGATTAAGATCATTGTCATGTTGGAACATTCCTGTTCTGCAAGGCATCTTTACAGACTGGAGATCATCTTCTCATTCCATATTTGGATGTATACACTAGCATTCAGGATGTCGTCCATAAATGTCGTCATTCCTGTTGAACTCATATAGCCCCACATTAACACTTTCTCGCCCAGCCTCCCATGTGTCGCCAATATTCATCAAGCTTCTTTTCATGATTATTTTTTAAAATCAAACTTTACTCTTGCAGTTTTGTGCTAATTCTTTAGTTGTAGTTTTCTTCTTGTACACAGTCTGGCACACTGTCCAGCACTCACTGGAAAGGCAGTCCCTAAGGATAAATATGGTGCCATGCTGGAAGTGTTGGTTAGTCTGTTTTTCAGTGCAAGACTACGTAAGCTCTGTCATCTTTCAAGGTTGGCTTCTCCATCTTTGGTTCCTAGTAGTGAGCCTATTCCGGTACTCTCTAATAACTGCTGCAATTGTGTTTTGCCTTATGTTTATTATTTTACCTGTTTTCTTGTACCCTTTCCCATCTTTACTAAGCTCTACTCTTTGCTTTCACACAGTTTCAGACAACTCCTTGCCACATGACTCCATGGTTGGTTAAGAAGAGCACAGAAGAGACCAAAGCTAAGTAAAAATCTGGTGTTTTGGATATCAACTTAACAAGCAGCCTAGCAAAGAAAGTCAGTCAATCAGCCATGTACATTTTACTGGAATGGTCTAACAGAACTGACTGCAATTAGACTTCAATGGAAATTGCATCACAAATGTATACTAACTTTTGTTTTGTTGAGTTTCTGAATCTGAGCCTGTAATTTCCATATGGTCTTTATAACCACATTTTAAAATTTATGTAGTTGTTTTCCCTGCTGAAAAAACATTTTAAAACCATTACAAAACCATTAGAAACCTGTAATGGTTTTTAATGGTATCTGTGGTTTCCTAATGGATTTATTTCATAACCCTAATGGTTTTTTGTTTTAGCAGGGTTAATATGATACTAATGTGAATGAGTGATTTGGGGCAGTGGTATACTCGCTATTATTGTATATTTTATAAATATTGAAATATAAATGTGTAATATATAACTCGAAAAAGTATTTCTTTCAACACTAGTCTACTGCTTAATTTTTGCCAGCCAGTTCATTATTAACGCCATACAAGTATTACTGCGCCGCAAATCATTGCAATGCGTCGTAAAGCACTACCTTTCAAAGAATTACATTCAAATACAAGATGATACAATGTAGTAAATATCCACAAGATGGCGCTAGGATATGGGAAAATCAATTACACATTGACCAAAAGGTTTACAATTCCGATTGTTGTAGTTTGTACAACTGCAAGTCTTTCTACAGTATTTAATAATTTAAAGATAAAATTAATAAATTATAAGATCAACAGTGTTTGTCAAATCAGTCATAATGCTAACGTCCTTAACAGGTGTTTTAAAGGAGGTGAACATTGATTGCTGGATGGGTGCTAAGGTCAGCACTGAATAATGAAGTTACATTCAGCAGGGGTAGATTCAGCTTTGCTTACATTACATGTATTTTTTTTTAATGTGATATTTATGTTAGTAAATTCCTACATTTTCCATACCTGCTTATCCAGGAGAGGGTCACAGTGAGCCTGGATCCTCTCCCAAGAAAACCCAGGGCAGATGCCAGGAGACACCACAGACAGGACACCAGTCCATCGCAGGGCACATGGGCAGGGGACACCCCAGACAGGACACCAGTCCATCTTGTTACACACTCACTAGCAGATAAAGACCCACACGCAAAGGCAAATTTATCTAACCACATTTTCCGACTGTGTGAGGAAACCTGTATACTGAGAAGTAACCCGCACTGACACAGAGAGAACATATCAACTTCAAACGAGCTGTGATGCTTGAGTGATATTCACTGAGGAACCACACCACCCTCAGACTAGTGTAGATTACAACAAATGTTGTGCATTATGATGCCGTACAGAAACATGGGACACACTTATGATTTTTCCTCCACAAATCCGGTTAGGTTGGGAGCTATGTATTAGAGATGCAATAAAACCCAGGCATGTCCAGCCACTGTCCACTAGCAGGACAACAGCCCAATTACAAAGGGTTCTGGGTCTTTCCTTTCTGAGACCAACCCCCTTTTTGTAGCCCGTTCACTTTATGAATTCAGCTTGTGGATTTTTTTGATATTGAATTGCTGTATTGATTTTTTATTGACTTTTTGGAAAAGTACAGATTCTACACTCCGGGGCAAAAAATGGGCCAAACCCAAAATTGCCAAATATTAAGCTTTTAATGGTCTTAACAAATAATTGGTCAGATAATTCCTGACTCCAGAGACCTGTGCCATCATTTGCTTGCTGCTACATTAAACTGATGGGGGGAAAAAGCTGGAAGCAGGGAAGTTCACTTACATGGTCTTCTTGTACTAAAGATAAAATCATGAAAAGATTTAAATGTTTGATATAAAAATCAAACATAAACTAACCAGGAAACGTTTTTCAGCTACTCACCAACTGTCTGAAGTCATCAACACTGAGTGGAACAACATTGTCTCTTCTTTCTGTACAAAGCTGTCCGCAGGTTTACCCATAAGACTTAAACATTTAAGGAAATCAAAAGGAAAAGCTATCCCATTCTAAGTTACTTCATCTGTTTAATTCTTGCCAATTTCCTGACCAATTATTTGCACATGCAAGCCCCACACACAGAGCTGTGGTTGGTATTCTAATCTCAAACCCTGCAAATGTCATGTCAGACTGCAGAGCTGACCAGTTTTGTGTATTCCTTGTCAGTTTCAGCGTGTTTTTACCTCAGACAGGGTCTAACACAGTCACATTCTACAGCTTAAGTGAATCAAGTCAATTTGATTCGCAGAAAGACATCCGAGACGGCTTGGAGTAACTCCACAGGGTGAAAGCAGCACTGACTTAAGTGCAGTAACAGCTCTTTATTTATTTAAAAGCCTTTGAAGAAACATTCAAGTACAGAAATCTTTAAAAGCATCTTTACATATCTGAATAGTCATTTTTAAGGCACCAGATAAATAAATTACAAAGGAAGCATAACAGCTTGCTGTGGAAGTAGGAAAACACAACTGTCATCCCTGCATAGACTGTTGAGTTCCCCATTATAGAAAGAAAGAAAAAGAAAGAAAGATGAGTGAATACTTAATGTTCTGGTAACACTGTCACAAAGGGACATGGTCCATTTAAAACATGATACCGTTAAAGACCTTCTCTGTAGTCTGGCCTGTCATCTTAATCAGGTTACAGAGGTGCAGACATCGTTATCTGATATGCACTGATAAAGACTTCTAAAGGTAATTATAGTGTACTGTAAGAGACCCACAGCAGTGAATCCCGTTAACATTCACAAACCAACACCTTGCCTCGCGCAGAGGGCATTCTGCATGCAGCGTGGTGAGGTCATATTAAAATGTGACGAAGATCCAAATAAAGTACATGCGTTTACCTAAGACAAGTCAGGCTACAACAGAAACCGTGTCTAAGGAATTCGAAGGTCATTTCTGAGCGATCTGACAATGACCGTGTGATAAACGGAAGCAAAATCCTTTGCTGTCGGACCACACGTACAGTTATGCATTTAAAAAATAATAATAATAATAATAATAATAGGTAAAAACACATCGTTACCAGAATTAAACTTAACACGTGAGAGGAATATGAATGAACTGCAGATGCATTTGGCTTCAACCCACACCAGTAACATGATGAAAAGCTTGCCTCTTTGGTTGGCTAGTTGTCTTTTACAGTTCGAGAAACGAGTTCATGCCAGCTGACTACACTGGAAACGAGCTTCTACATTTTTTAAATTTCAGTTATGTAAATATTTTTTTTCTTGGCAAAGCTCCTCTGATAACACTGAATACCCCGCTGGTGGTCCACCTTGACGACAGTGCTAATTTATAGGGAAACTTGTCTTCGGAAACTGCACACTTCCACACGTACCGCACACTTCCTTTTTCCTATTGCACACAATTTTTGCAGAGAAGGGGGAAACTGCACCAAAAGTGACATTTACAAAGGTATGGTTATATAAAAAAAAAAAAAAAAAAAAAAAAACGAACAATTGTAGGGTTTGCGTGCTTTATGTAATGATGATCATGACAGCTAAGGGGCAACACTTCAGAGAAAGACGGTTACATTCGTGATGTTCTAACAATGAGAAAAGTGGAAGGAGGTTATATGATGATGCCCCCTCAATCGGTCCTTTAATGCTCAAGTGTTCGTCTCGAGCCGTCTTCAGTCAGCTCATACCTGATGGGAGAGGGGGGTGCAGACCGTGAGTTTTATGCAACAGTACATCCATCCACCCACATGGTCGTGGTCGACCCTAAAACACTGCAGCATGCAGGCCCAGCATCACCAGCTCGGGAAAATAAATGACAGCTCACAGCACCAGACAGGTTCTGCTATGTGTGGTCGCATTCAGGTCACTGCTGTATTTGCGCCATTAAATAAATGTTGCTTTAACATTGAGTTTAGGTTTTAATTCTTCAGGCTCGCACGAGCCGCGAATTGTGTGAAAAAGAACAATTTTCAAATATATGAAGGTTGTTATTATTAGACAGACATAACCACCACAAGTCAGAGACATAAAAAGTACAAATCCTGGGCTGACTTTTGCTAAAAAGAATTCTGCGTTATTACCCACACCACATTCAAATATTAAAATACGAGTGGGTAATTCAGGTGTGGTTAATGGAGAATCTCCACCCTCAGTGTGGGACCCTATTCTATGTGCAGAGAGGGAGAGAGAGTGAGTGTGCATTTAAGAGAGGGAGAATGTGTGAGAGGGAAAGTGTGTGTACAAAAGCACGATAGTGTGACAGTGTGCGAGACAGAGAGACAGAGGGGCTGCTGTACCACTGTGTCCAGCCTTTGGAGATGTCTTCACACATCAGTTCAACCAGCACCTGGAAAAGTGGAGATTTTTTTCCTAACTAGTTGCTACATCACAAATAACCAATCTGAATTATCGCCACTAGAGGGTGCTCTGCCTGTAGGAGAGAGAGCGGCGGCCTCACTTTTCCCAGAAGCCCCTTGTGTTTGGACAGGAGGCCACCCCCGTTTTTGACAGCCACGTCCAGTGTCCTCCTGTGGAGCTCTGCCAGAGACACGCTAAACTCAAACCTGCCAACAAGCACAGATACCGCTGCTGTTCAACCTCAGGCCTTTTCAGGGCAGCAGCGATCCTCATCTACATGGGTAAAATGTATTGGAGAGGGACTCACGTCTGGTCATACACAGGGTTCAGCGTCTTCTTCATGGTGTGGGTTTTCCGCCTGCCGGAACGTCGCTTGTCGGGAAGCAGGTACAAGCGCACGTAGGGGTCCGAGCCACTCTCTGTGAATGCGATGAGGTTCCTGGGGGAATGGCATCTGTTTCATCTTTGGGATTGTAATGCTGAAGACCAGTCCTAGGCTTAAACTCATGTTCTACGTGATGTTTTATGAGAAAAGCACCCCCGAGAGGAAGGTTCACCTGCAGGCGTGCACCACCACCACCAGCTTGTTCCTCTGGGAGCTGTGTCTCATTGTCAGCTGTACCTCACCCAGCGGGAAGTGGCTGGGGGCTGAGCCGCTAGGGGGAAAATAAAGGTCCTTGCATTACTGCTTCCGCTGTACACCCAGTGCCCTCCACACCCAAAGCCCAGGGAGGCTGGAAAATGCAGCCAACGACAGGCCGGAACGGCTAACGGAGCCCTTGTGAGGTTATGCAAAAGGCAATGCTAATTTAACAATCTTGTATAGTTTGTAAATACATTATGATATAATAATGACAGAGGCACTCCATCTAAAGATTATACGAGTTTGATGTTATACCAGCCCTTTAACAGGCTTTGCCCTGCTTGAAAGTGAGGTGGGACGCTTACTTCTGCAGTTGGCGCAGCCTCTGCTGCAGCTCCTGGGTGGCGTAGGGGTTGGAAATGTCTGAAGCAATGCTGGGCGTGGGCTCCTTGGCTGCCAGCTGCGTCTGGGAGCCTGACACCGCCAGGCTGGAGCCACTCAGGCCCGCGCTGGCCAGCTGGGCTGGACTACCCGGGCACTCCATGGCACGTCGTTCTGGGTCGCAGGCAGGGGGCACTGCCGCAGGGACCGGAGTAGCAGCCACGGGGTCCGGCATCACGTACGTGGCCGGCTTGGCCAGCGGAGTGGCCGGTTGCTCCTTTCCGACACTGGTTCTGTCGGCGACGGCAGAGCTAACGCTGGCCTTCCTCACCTGCACCAAGGATGGCTGGTCTGACGACTGGACCTTATCCAAGCAGAGCACCTGCGTGGGAACGCAAATAATGCATGTGCATGCTGCTGTGGAAACAAGAAGCTCTCTGTAGTCTTTTCTGTCTTTAGTTTCTTTATAGAGCAATCAGCAGTGTAACACAAACTCGTTTGCTGCATGAGACGCTGAGATAACACAGCACCCAAATACTGTGACAGGGCTCTGCCCAGCAGAGTGAGGGCTCCACCCAGCATTTACATCTCTCTGCTCTGGACCAATAACATTAATGTATGTGGTGCTGTAACCACTCTATGAAGAATTAACCTAAGAGTAACCCTGCTCCTGCACACAAGAAATAGACGCTTATAGATGACAAGTGACCTATTCAGCTGCAATATAACTACATCAAAGAATGTTCTCAGCATTCTTTCTCAGATGTGACACAGAGGCTGTAGAACAACACTGCAGTTGCGGAGGAGATGACGAACTTGCAGACAAATTTTTCAAAAATTCCAGTCATACGGCTCAAGAAGCGCTCCCTAGCCATTTAGTCTAATCTATAAACCAGCAAGAGTCTACTTATAATGAAAATATGAATAATGGTTCAACAAAAATTCAGATCACTGAATTAATCAGAACTTTAATGACCCCATCTGCAAGACATTACCAGCTATAATGTACAGACATCTATTAACTCACATATGTTGTTAGAGGACCTATTCTAACACCACCACATTCATACAGACACCAGTGAATTGAAGCAGGTGGTAACCCTCCAAACACGGCCTTTCCTCCTCACCCTCAGAACCACCTTCATCTTCAGCGTGCACCCAGGCCCCGAGTTGCTGAGGGGGAAACGCTGGTTGAGTGTCATGTCTTCAGCATCCAGTAGGTGGCATAGTGGGAGTGACAGGGTTCCCAAGGAGCAGGTGTGTTTATCGTCCTTCACCTGGATGGGGACACGGGTGGCCAGGTTAACATCGCACACTCACGTACATGGACATGCATGCAAGCACACTCCAGTACCTCCACCTCCAGCTCCTGACTTCTGGGGTTGTGGATGAGGAATGTAAAAGCTTCCTCCCACACAGGTTCATTGGTCTTGTGCCGCATCTACGACAGGATCACAAGGTCACGGGTACTGTTTTTGTTCAGCGAGGCCAAATTAAAGGCAGTATTGCATATTGCCAGCAGGAGGCACCCTCGCTCCCACATCCTTGGGACCCGCTCACCTTGCTCTCAAAGGTTTTGTGCCCAACTGTAAACTGGACAAACGGATTTGGGTCGCTGCTCACCTTCTTGCCAGACTGGAGGTTAAAACAAACAAAAATGATTTCAGAACGGCCGTCGTACAAGAATACAGACAGACGTGAGCAGGTCTTATGATGCCTTATGGATCTCAGTCTGTTACAAATTTAACATGGAGGGGACCATAGGGGGAACCAAGAGGATGGTGCCAGAAACAGAGCTGCAAATGAAGGCCTGGCATCTGCCGTTTACTCTGCGTCTTGCTGCTCCCAAGTAACGACTGTTACGGTCTAATTTACTGTTCTTAATTACTTTAAGAAGACTTTGAAAAGACTAACTGGGAATAATGTGGTGATTAAATCCTGTCCAAATTAAATTAGTCTGACAAACACTGGACTCTCAATGGTGAGACAGATCACATCTAAATATACCACATTGCTTATGAGAACCATAAAAATATACTGATGAAATATATACATAATATACATGTATATACACTAAATATACTGTATATATATTATATATATCCAAAGTAAGACATTACAAAAGACGTAATATCAGCATGTTCATCCGGTCAGACACGGCTGTTGCCCACCTATGGTAAACGGAACATTCGGGAGAAATTCTGGAATCCTTCCGTTTAGGGGCTCACCAGCGTGTGACAGAACTACGCCAGTCAATAAATGCCTTGGCGATTCCTCCGTGTGTTAGCCAAGAAGGTAAATGTTGAGCTCGTAACACCCAACGGCGAGAAGAGATGGGAAACCCAGAGCTAATATTATTAATTTATATTATTTGGGTCCATGAACCTTGGCTGTGTTCGTCTTGACTGATGTGTTGCCAAACAGGGAGTGCAAACCGGGACATTAAAATGGTATGTGAATGGGGGAAACTGGGTAAACTGTTTAGATTGTGTAGATGGTCTGCTGAGATCCAGAAGTGTTACAGTACTTCATTAGGATGGTTAGTCAGCATGGAAGACAGATTCAGACCAAAGATGTTATGGGTTTTAGTTTGTTTTTAGTGGGTTCTGTTATTAGACAAGCTGGTCAAATGAAGCTGCATCCCAGCCACTTCACAAACAATCCTCAGCAAATGTGTTAGTTACAGGCGGTCAGGTCTGCACCTGGGCAGGAACTTACTGATCAGCGCCCCCTGGTGAAAACACGGGGCAGGGATAACTGTGCATTGAGCAGTTTCTGTTCTGTCTGGGTGCTGGTGCACAATTGCTGAACGTCTATGTCACGAACGTGCGGTGACAGGGTGATGGGTGGGGACCGAGCGTGTAGTCACGGGGAGTGTGCTGTTGTGTGTATTGATGGTCTCGGGCCTTGGCGCAGACCCAGAAGCGCATGTGCTGGTACGTTACCTTCAGAGCCTTATTGACCGAGCTTCTCTTCAACCCGTCATGGTTGAACTCTAACGGATTGCGCTTTTCAGGCAGGAGAGAATGAACACACGGGGTTATTTAGGCATGCAGAGATGAGGGACACACACACTGAAACCAGGCCACAAAGACACACACCCATGGTGACACTGTTATCCGGTTAGAGCAACCTTCAGACAAAAGGCAGGTGACACCACCACCAAAAACAAGGACAAAACAAGCAAAATCAAACAGGACACACAGAGAGATGGGGTGGGGCTTCAGCAGCGAGGCAGCTGATTGGTCAGATGGCTCTGCGTCTGCTGTCAGGTATGAAGATGAGATTCTTGCTAAAATAACTGGCCTTGTGTTGGGTGGGTGGATTTCAATGTAGTACCGACTCAGATATTCTGAATATGAAAGCTTGTCTGTGGGAAGAGACTGTGTGAAAAGCCTGCCTTTCTGATTTTTTTTTTTTTTTTTTTTTAATAACTAAGTGCAGAAACACCACACAAACAGCACAGAGACATCACCCCGAAGAGCCGAAATGAAACCCGGGTATCTAAGAGGCAACGGCTCCGTGTCATCAATGGTTCTCACTGTGTCATGAAAAAAAAAAAAAATGTATGATGAAAAGGGAGGTAAGCAGCCTATTGGAGGCTGGACTGGACATCTTTGGTATGTGTGTTATGTCAGCAATTTGAAGGGGAGAGGGGGTCCGTGTATACAGACAAGCCTTACCCAGCATGCAATGGGCTTGCTCGGAATGCGGGGCGGCTGATAGGGCAGAAGCAGCAGCAGAATGGGGGGGGGGGGGGAAAAAAAAAATAGCCAAGGAGAGGAAGCAACCAAGAGGGAATGGCCCAGAGAGAGGTCAGACTACTGAGGAGAACTATCTGTTGAAAGAAGCCAGATTTTTTTCCCCCAATTTTCCTTACATGGCTTCCACTGACAACTTTACAGCATTACAAACTACAAGCAGACTCATTCACTGCAAGGTAAACATAACACCGTGGGCTTTAATAGCACTGGGCATGTTTAGCTACGTTAAGCATCTCCACCGTGCAGCAAAATGCATTCGCACATGCGATTTTTTTGGTTTGGTTTTCACAAACATCCTTGTTGTTTTGGTTGCCATAACAACACCCAGTCACACTTTGGCTAATGCTAAAAGGCAAAATTCCAGGAGACTCACAAATAAAGTTCTATAGAGTGAGGTAGTATTCTCACAAAAGACTAGTCCCGAAGCTCTCCTCTCTTTTAAGTATCCACTGCCAAAGCTCCCTTCGAAGACACTCTTAAAGGGGAGGAAACGGAGAGAAGAAAGCAGAGAATCATGGGACTAAAAGACAGTAGAGGCCCCTCTGTGACTGCTGAAGCTTGCCCGAGGCACTCAGGTTCTTTCCCTGTGCTAAACACAAACAGCATTGTTGTAGTAGACAGCTTACGTGCATAAATATCTATGCATCTGTAAAGAGACACACCATGCACACCTATCATGATGAATGGCTGGCTGTGTGAAGACAGAGTGGCGGGTTAGAGGAAGCGGTGTGACCTTGGAGAAGGCCTACATGACGTGAGGAAGACAGAGCGGACAGAAGGAGAGGACAAGCGTGGACGGTATCACACTGGACAGCACTTCCGATGAAATGCGTTGCGGGACTTGACAATGCTGACATGGGCCCAATCCTGGGACGGCGGGAGATTGCAGGTGCATGTCTCTTGGGTGCCTGCCTTGTGTTAGCATTTAGCATGTTAGCACTGCCACAGATGGTAAGCAGCTAATTTCACCTCAATGTTTCCGAGTCATTCCTGTGACCGCATAGATGGCACTTCGTATATGAACATGTGCTTTTTAAAGAAGTTCTCGTGAGTTGGTGTTGGAGATTCAATTTTAATAAAAAGGACCTTTTCCAGATTTATGTATATATTTGGCTGATTTTAAAATTTTTTACTCATAAGTAGAATTAAGCGCCTTGTTCAAAGGTTCAAAAGGCGAACCCTTCTGGCACTGATACTGACAGCGCTCGTATGAGTGTGTCCACCTACTTGGAGTACTAGCTATTATGCATCCCCCTGCCCCCCCTAGGGAGGACTGTGACATCATGGTCATCGCCAGGGTCTCTAGCCCTGGATGAGAGCATGCCAGGTCAGGCGGGAGATGAACCAGTCTTGTCAGCCCGGCGCTGTGTGCGGTTCACGGCGACCGACAGCAGTATGAAGGTGCACACTCTTAGCAGGCTGTGACAGAGCCCAAATATAATAAAGTAACTGATAGGGCACCCTACACACACATATACAGAGACACACGCAGACGCACATTTTGAGTCAGCATACATCATTCATTTTTCTCTTAATCCTTATGCAACCTCAAAATTATAGATTTATACCTTCATCTGAAACGTTCCTACCACAAGAACCCACTTGAGCACTAAGTAGCGAGATAAAAAGGCTTGGATTCCCATCATCCGTTAGGGGTAACGTGGCCATTGGTGCAAGCCCTGTACTCACTGGAAGGTTCCGGGCGGAGTCCAGGTATACCAGCAGCAGCGCGGAGGACAGGCCATCGTTGGCTTGGCCTCGATCTGCCTTAATACTCGACAGCACCTGCAGTGACATGGGGATAGTCACGTCATGACAAATTACATCACATGACATCACACCTCAAGTAGTCTGGGAGATTTTTCAGAGTCACGTACGAATGGTACGCACTGTGCCTAACGGTGGGACAGGAAGCCTCTCCAAAAGTAACGCACATGCCAACACACCCCCGTGAGCCAAAGCCGACATGGCACATGCTCTGAGGGTCACTGCTGCAGAGGTCCTGGTCGTTTTTAGTATTCATGATCTGCTGGTGCTGGTTCTACCTGTTTACCGAGCCTAGCCAGGGACCACATGGAGTGATGCTGAGCCAGGGCGATCACCTCGGCCATGAACACGCACCCTCCCGAATCACGCCAACGGTTCAGCGGCAAACACCTCACCTGGTCGAGTTTCTCCGGCGTGGGCAGAAGTGAGAGCCACTCCAGCTTCAGGTGAAGCTTCCCCGTGGAGATCTCATCCAGCACGAACCACTGGAAGAGGAGAAAGGGGTGAGGGCTTGAAGGTCCCTCCAGAATCTGCACTCAGAGAAGCCATTTCTTATTCAGCCAGCAGGTGGCATAGTAGTGAAATGAGCAGTACTTCTCCCCAGCAGAGGGATACTGTATCGGGATGTTCTGCACCAATGGAAACCCTGTATATCAAACACACTGTTCTAATGGTATGATGCACTTGAACACTCTTAATCAGGGCTTCTGCTGAGGAACAGAAAAACCTTTTACCTCATCCACCCTCTGCTCCTTGTGTAGTTCTGCCATGTCAATCATTAAACTACAAGAGAGACAAAACAACAGAAAGCAGTTAATTTCACTGAAAGGCTGGTTTAAGGAAACAGAAAAATGCTAGAATAATGGCAAACAATAGTTATGTTTTACCTTCCCAGGAAGTCGTCTTTGTCAGGGTCCTCATCGAAAAGCTCGATCTCCAAGTGCTGCCCTGAGTACTCGTATACCAGGGCCTGGCAAGATGGTTAACCTCAGTTAACAACGACAGACCAAAACCCTGCCTGCTGTCTTCAGTATAGGAATTCACACACAAATGAAGCAAATGGGACACCTGCGCAAAGAGGCTGCCTGACAGACAGCAAACGGGACACCTGCGCAAAGAGGCTGCCTGACAGACAGCAAACGGGACACCCGCGCAAAGAGCATCGAAAAGAGCCAAGCTGCTCTGGTGGCTCACCTCCGAGAACACTGCCCGTCCCCAGGGTACTACTGACCACCTTTGCATCTCTTTTTAGGCCATGTTCCACTGGGAAGCCAATAATTTTTATAACCATGAGATTTTACAGCTTTTGGTCTAAAATTCTCACTTACCTCGTAGACCTCATTCCACTTGGGGTTGACTGTCTCCTTGATAGTCTTGCTCTGGAAGAGCTGGTTTCCAACCTGAACCACACCGTAGGGATCTGACTTCCCTTTGATGAGCCCCCGCAGGAACTTGTCCTTGCCCACCAGGTCCTGCGCCTCCAAGAAGTGGATCCTCAAGACCCCCTGAGGAAAGTATGGGAAGGCCAAAAGTATCGATGTGGGGGCAGTTTCCGTGGCTACTGAACATTTGTTGGGGGGGGGGGGGGGGGGACCACAACAAAGGGCTTCCTGTATTTCAAAAAGCACAAGTAGGTGCTATTAGCTACTGAACTAGAAGAAATGAGATCGGGGCCCAGCGGGGGGGGC
>JAACJT020000064.1:8315489-8330609 GCA_009936485.2 Gymnarchus niloticus | reverse complement strand
ACACACACACACACACACACACACACACACACACACACACACACACACACACACACACACACACACACACACAATCTCTTCTCCATGAATCAAGTCCAAAACAGCCATAACCAATGTGACTTCAGTCTGCAATTAAAAGTTTTTTCTCCATATAAGGCCAGCAGATGAGTGGTGGCTGTGGTAGTGGCAAGTAATTGGGCAGCTACCATGGTAACCAAACAAACAAGGCAAATCTGAAATTTTGTGACAAGTCATGGGTCCCACTGCAGTGTGGGGGCTGGAGAGGAGCAGTTAACTTTGGCTTCGAAGGGAAAGGACTCACATGCTTAAGGGGATATGAGGCTTGATCTCAGAAGTCCATTATTTAATTAAAGCAGTGGCTTTAATCAAGTCATTGGCTCACATAGGGGGCCCCCTGCAGGTTAGAGTCAGTCATTAAAAGGTCACCGGTCTTTACAGACATTTCCCCAGAAAGGAACTGACATGACTAACAACAACAAAAAGGGTTTTGTTTGGGGACCCTAAGTGTCAGAGGTATGAGCTGCGTCTCAGAACAGAAAAGCTATCCATCCCACCGAAAACAGCCTAAGGATGTGCGGCTCAGGGCATGTAGCGTCACCCAGGGAGTGCACCACACTTTCACAGCAGCACCCGCGGAGAGACAGAAGTACCAGCCACAGGAAATGAGACAGACACTTCCTGTCATTAGCAACACTCCGTTTGATAGCAGGCTGACCTGCGGGAGGTAGGCTCACAGGATGAGCGCTGAACAGAGAAAACTCAGACCGCTGCCCTGTCGGCTGTCAATAATTCAAACCCAATCAGCATTTAGACATCAATGACCTGCTAACTAGCAAATGATCTTACTTTCCAGGGACGAGGATTCACTCTGGGTAGGTGCCCAGATTACATATTGCTAGTTTAAAGTCACAGATTAACCTAATTTTGTACTTCAGGTCCTGAGAGACAGCTTGCCCCTGTACCCTCAGCTAAAATACCTTTGATTCCCCAAAAAACATTCAGTCCTCCCATGCGGTAAAAGGTGAGATCACTCAGGATTCAAGCGCTGTAAGCTATTGAGAGCCAGTGAAGAACCTAGTGAACCTCCTAGTGAACCTCCTAGTGAACCTAGCCACGCATGTTAATGTGAGACTGGGCGGGGCATCATGCGGGAGGTAGCTGCGAGCTCTTCCCGGCCTCCAAAGCCACTGAGGCCACACCGGGCCTCATTTCAGGTTCGATAATACCACAGAGCCCACAGCCTGCCCAGAGTCACCTTGCTGTGTCACAGCAACACAGTCTGGGAGACACAGAGAGCCACCCTACTTCCCTCAGGCCTCTTGATGGGAGCCTCAGAGTTCAGAGTCAGAGGCCACTGAACCTCTGGGAGTTCTCAGTAAAAGTAAACAGGGCAAGGCAGGGTCATTTCCTCACATTTGGGCCGTTGGAGGAGTCCACTGAGACTGGTTATCGGGACCTGATCAGCAAAAGATGTTGACAAACAGCAAGCAATCAAACGATTCCCAGCAAGGGTGTGCCCCACAAATGCCGTTCAAAGTATCCCCGGCTACAAGTGAAGAGATATTCTGATTTCAGTGGAAAACAATCACACTGAAGGAAATGGACATCAAAGCCTGAAAAACCAGACCAAACCAGTTTCCTAGGAGGATGAGGGGTGGTACGCACCGGTTTCTTCAGGAAGAAGATGGCCAAGGCTCCCACCAAGGGCATGTCTCCAAGAAGAGGTTCCATGATCACTCTCAACACACCATGCAGCTGCATGACATACAGACAGGAAAAAGGACAAATGGACAGGAACGAGTTACTCCAGCATCTTCTGACAGCATCTCATGGTCAGCTGACTTCACAGCCACCAAGCACGTCATTCCCCAGACCGCCACCCATCGACATCACATGGTAGCAGGTGAAGCCTCAACAGCACGATTTCACAGCACCATCCTCTAAGTACAGATCCACCCAGAACGCCTGCGGTCATATCAGACATGGACAGCCACGTGGCCAGTAAGAGGCAGTCTGGGATGACAAGCTGCCCAAAAGGGCAGTTACAGAAAGGAACAGGAACTACATCCACATACTGCATCCTACACGTCAGTTGACAAACCCATTCTTCAACACGCATGTACCACCTCGGTGACTCAAATCTAAACCCCGAGTTCTCAAATGATTCAGAAACAAAGTGGCAGCTCTCTCATGAAGAAGTGGCCTACTGCATGGAGAGCTTAGGAGGTCTTCAAGAAAGAGCTTTAAAAGGAACTCTTCAGCCCAGAATAGCTCTAAATGGGAGATGACACATTCGGTTCAATGTGTCCATATTTGGGTGACAGCGGATCTCCAGATAAGTCTTTACGAAATAGACACCGTTTTCTTGCCTCTGTCCTTGATTGGTAAAAAAAAAGCAGCTCAACAAGCTCACTGAGCTGTTTACTTGCTTTTATTTGGCAGCAAACTCCTACACTCGGTAGCCAGCGGGAAAAGAGAAATTGTAGTGTTCACTTTAGAAAGGGGGGGGGGGGGGTTGCCTTTTCTGACTAAATGGGGAGCCAGCAGAAAGAGACGTGTAACGGATAAACCTGGATCAATGGAAAGATCAACGCGGAAAGGAGACGAGCACCATGGTGACGGTCATCGTCAAGGTTAGTCCGACAGGTCTGAGTCCATACTTCAGCCTTAGGGCTGCTGCAACATGCAGCTCCTGAAGAATCCTAGACAGGCTGCAAAGTTGTTGAGATAAAGTGCCTGTCTGAAAGGGACCTGAGCAGATACCAGAGGTTTCTGTCCCAAGGCTACCTGCTGGAGGTCCCTGTGTTTGCTCAACTCCAATATGTCCATATGACTAGGTACCATCAACCCTCCACCCCCACTCCTCCAAACCAGGCACTGAAAGCTCAAACCTGGACCTGAGCTAGCCTCCTTGTTTCGAGATGTGGACCTCTTACCTGTATGCTCTTGATGCCGGCCCGGCAGTAGTAGCGCTTGATGTCAACGTCAATCTCCGTGTTCCCAACAAAGCTGGTGGAGCGGAATTGAAAATCCAGTCAGTGTGAAAATGACGCGGCAGCTAACTCGGAGGCCAACGGCGCCATGAATCACCTGATCTGTAGGTCCATGATGATCTGCCTCTTGTCCACGTTCTCGCTGTAAACCTTCACGCCGTTGATCCGGAGTGGCTAAGGAGATGGGTACAGAAAAGTCAGAAGCAAACTACGTGACTCTGTCTGTGTTGGGTTCAAGGTACTACAGAAGCCTCAGGAGTAAAAACCTATACCTGGGGGTGAGAGGTACACACTCCTCCAGTCCAGAGTGTCACTCTGAATGGCCTCAGACACACCAGATTCCCCGTGAATGTCAGCTACTGTTTAACTCCCACACACTCACTTGGCGTGATGGATATATCGTTTTTGAAATGAATCCAATTAAATAAGTTATAAATGAGGCCAGCGTCCTGCATGAAGACGGTCCTCCTCCAAGTCACCAAACCCCCCCCCAAGCCAGCAGGTAGTTGCTTTGGTACTCCACCTTGTCCCCCATGTCGATCTTAGTGAAGCAGAAGGTGCTGAGGTGGGCGTTTGCTCCCTTGACCGCCGGCTCGATGGTCTCGCGGAACAGCTTGTCCACAAACTGGCAGATGTACGGCCACATCTGTCTGACCGTCTGAGGAGGGAGAAGCAAAGATGGAGCCGAGTGAGAGACCAGGCCACCCCCCAGGTGGGAGGATCGTCATCATGTCCCCAAACACTAGCAAATCTTTGACGCACCACTTTAGTTGCAGACCGTTTCACTTGACCCTTAAGGTCTAGTGGAGGACTCCGTGTGCCAGGCGAGCAACAGGGCAAAGTGTACTAATTAACAAGGGAGGGAGTTATGCAAACACGCCGACGATGTTTGTCAAAGAAAGATGCGGTTCTGCGGCATAGCCGCTAGTGACGGCTAAGGTACTCTGCCCTGTTTGTATTACGAGGCCAGTGAGAGGTCACATTTCAGTCATCCATGGTTCACAGTGGCAAGGTCACTGAGCTCAGAGGAAAACCCCTTCAGCCTGGAGCGCTGCTCTGGATACAGCAATCAGCTTTGGACTCTGTTAGCATTTCACCACCAATAATGTGCTGGAAAACTGAATGCTGGCAGTAAAAAATAATAAAATAAAATAAAAACTGTCCTCCTCTGCATGCCGATAATAAATCGCCACCCCCCAGAAGTGCGGCCACTCATACCCAATAAATTTTTATTACCAGTGGTGGAGAAAAAGTGACATGCTATGGTGTCATCATATGTCAGGTGACTCTGAGCACCAATCAAACAAAAGACTTCACAACCTTCATTTAAATCCTCAGTAAGTCAGTACAGCCGTGCTATCCTTACGGCACCCCGGGGATGGGCTGCATCTCAGAGCCACGATCACCGGGGGAAACGACAGAACGAGGAAGAGGGGGAGAGAGGGAGGGAGAAAAGGCAGACCGAGTTCCAGATACCATCCTATTTATATCACCCTGCCGCAACAGAGTCAGGGAAATGTGGAACAGGTCAAAATTAAAGAAGACATTATCTAGAACTGCTGAGAAAACAGTGAACATAACATACAGAAGACTTACCTTGTTTAACCATTCCACTCTCTCTACGTCTGGGAAGTGAACCTGAAACCACATAAGGCCAACCATTAGTGAACTATGACAGACACACTCTTCCCATTGTGTGTGACGTTAAAAAGGAAAACGATGAGAACTGATGCTGGGTCATTATCCGGCAGGCGATGGCGCGTGCAGACATCGCTGTTGGGTTCCGTCGTCTATGCGAGATGAGTGTTTAGAGAGCGGAGCATGATTCAGGAGTGATGGATGTACAAGCCCCTGCTCAGGGCCTACGTGCAGGGTTGGCATCCTATAGGGACACGTGAGGGGGACTGGTGGTCTCCAAGCTCACATTCGGTGTGGCAGAGAACACACGAAACCCCGAGTAATGGCAAGTAAACACCTAGCATAAAAACATGCCAGTGAGCCAACTGGAAATTAAAACAAACAGCAAGAGCAACAACAAGCAACGCTACCACCCGAGCATCCTGTGTGATAGTGTCTGAGTGGCCAACAGCTGCTGGCCGAAGTAGCATCCCTTAGGCGTGACGATCAGGGAATGGACGGTCTGGGGAATGGGTGGGTCTTCAGTGTGTCAATCAAAGCAATACCTGCTAAGTAGTCTCAGGACAAAGACTAACCTGAGGAGTTTAGCCAGCTATACCAAGCATTAGCCTCAGAATAACTTGATTGTTCACACTTATCTAACCGGAGTTTAGCCAGTTATAGTAAGAATTAGAATAAGCAAAAAAAAAAAAAAAAGTAATACCTCCAGTAGAGCATCCCTTAAGCATTCAAGAAAAAGTCATTTTCTGATGGCAAGCCCATTTTCTTAAAAATGACTAGCAGCCCCCAATGTAATCCAGGAACCATGAATGGTGGCTTCTCTGTCTGTCTTTCGAGGAGCACTGCTAGTTATAAGCAAGAAGAAGCGAGGGCATTGAAAGCAATTAAAAGAATTACCTAAAGGTCAATGGGGTAGAGCCACTCATTGCCGTTAATGTGGCACCGAGGGGTGTTTAAGCATAATGGACAGATCCATCCTCACGACCAGCTCACGCAGCCACCCCCCACGTGACTAAAACAGGCAACCTCGTGACAAGCAGCCTAATTAAATGCATTTTCCAAATTACTCTGCGGTGTAAACACGCCCCACTGTAAGGAGATAAAAATATGCCTTCAGGACACAGCAAGTCGCTCACAAACTTGCGAACGGCATCTGTCAAACTGAGCTACATGTATACATTGTTACTGTTATTATAAGGACTCGGTGGTGACACATTTACACACGTGGATGCCTTGGGATTCTGGGTATTACCTTGATCTAGAGGAAAGGGGGGCAGGGGAGGGGAGGGGAGGGGGCTTTTACCTTCGAAGTCTCTGTTCGAAACCACAATGCGCACTGACAGACTGGACTTTTGGGACAGGTAAACAATGAGTAAGTAAACAAATTAAGACATTTCATTGGTCTCCCTCTCCATCTGTGACATTTCACCTCCCTCAAAGCCTCCCCAGTCAAGGAGGACCTGGAAACTGACGGGGTGTCACTGAGGTGCACAAACAGACACACAGCCATGACACATCAGCACATTTTCCCTTTCCTCCTTTTTAGGGCTGGTAACACGGCACTGCATGGAACCCGTGGAAAATGCACACGGGACATGGGCCAGGCCCTGACTCACAGGGAAGTTATTTCCTGAGCCCAGCAGTCTGGAGAAGGAAAAACATAACATGGTGCAACATCCCCATTTAAATGAAGCTTTGAACATGTCATTGAAACATGAACATCCTTAACCATCCTGCCCCCCACTGGTCATTCGGCATTCCACATTCTGTTAAGGAAAGTGAATCACGGGTGATTAAGTGGCACTTTGATCACATGTTCAGAACAGATTAGTCCATAAAGGAGCTTGATTTCTTTGGAGGGCCGCTTATGCAACTGATAAGGGTGTCACTAGAATGTCCCTTACAGCCTGAGCAGGTGTTGAGAACAAACGTTAGTGGGGAAAAATGGGATGTTCAGTCTGCATGGCAAGGCTCCACCCACCACCTCTCTAGCATTTGTAATGGTAAAACAGTGAGATGTTGCCCTTATCAAAGAACCAACAAACAAAAACATTACTGGGAGTGTCCCTTCTAATGAAGATTATGTCAAGAGATACTGTAACCATGGTGATGCCACACAACCATTTGTCCCCCAACGCCTTGAGGTAGAGAATGGCTACTCTGAGAGAACCAGGAAGAGACACACTTTGCCAAATAGCCTTTGCCGAGAAGTTTTTGAATGGTCCATGGTTGCATTCCAAGCTTCTCCAAAAATAGACACCTCTAAATTACAAGCAGGCAGGATCGCCCACTGTGTATGTTTGTAAACATGGCCTGCAATGACAGAGCCTGTGTGAGGGGAATTTTCTAGGAGGAGTTGGGCCACACCCCTGCCACTTCTGACACCTCTGGATGGTGTGTAAAAGTGCTCCAGCCAGCCTTTGCATCCCAACTTGGATGAACCGGTCTCATCAACAACAGCTTAGCCAAGTGCAAACAAATAACTGATCTCTGCTCATCGTAGTTTTCTCAGCACTGGATGGCCTAGCAACTAGATCTGTGGGCTGAGATTTCCAAGCCGAACTAGAGTGTGGTCCGAAAAGCATCCACAGAGTCCACTTAGCACTACATTAAAGGTCCCCTACACCAGTAACCAGTGGTCCTCCTAACTGCAGCTGACGCCTTGCCAGACAAAGACATACGGCACCCTCCCGGAACCAGCTTATTATACGCACCCCTGAAAGTACAGGCAACCCACTCGTGTAGGACCAGTACTGACGCATAATGACCAAAAGACAGCAGGTTTCCGCAATGCTGCAGGGAACATTCACTTCCAGGTGCCACAATGATCCCGGGCAGGCTCTGTGGGAAAACACACCACCCACATACACCACCCACCCAGTCACCCACGCCAAACACACCATCTAGCCAGCTTGGTTATGTAGAGAGGCAAAAAACAGGAGCCGTCGCCACGGGCATGCTCTCGGCAAACTGTTCTGAATCAGCAAGTTCTGTGGGAACAATGAGGCTGAATCCATCCGATTGTGACTTTAGTACAGAGAGGGAGGACAGGAAAATGAGGGGGAGGGGGATGGGAGGATGAGAAGCGGCTGGTGAACCGGGATCGTACAAGACAAATGAGGACCGTGCAGCTGGTCACAGACACACGCTGTGTCATAAAGAGACCTCCACCTCAAAGCCCGCTTTTGTTTTCACGACACACAATGGGCCTCTTTTCATCCCCGTGGTGCGTAACGGTCCCAGAACGACATCATCGTCTGGCCATTCTTTCTGGCAGATGTCGCCTGGGTAGGCCGACTTCTGTTGAAGCAGCAGACAGTCCTGGAGCTTCCCGTTGCTTTCCTCCAGGTCTACGAGGAGTCTGATTACACCACTAAGTTTGGGTAACATGCCTAACAGATTAAGAGTCACGCTTGCAGCAGGGCACCTGCAACAGTGTGTGGGCCTGTCATGGCTACAAACACAAATGTCTAAACTACTCAGAATAGCTTCACACTGCTCTGCATGGGACACAAGTGGCCAATAAGGAGACCGCATGCAAATGAAGACATTTTTAACCAATGAAGAAGAAGCACAAACAAAACTTTATGTAAGAATTCATCTCCCATAGCTAACAGCACACCTGGATGCAAGTCCATCCACTGTGTTACGTTTTAGTCAGGCTGTGGGACACATACAGATACCCACAGAAAATGGAACGTCTGCAATACCAAGTTTATGAAGGTCAGGGCGTGCCTGTGTGATGGATTACTTTCCGACTGACAGCGCCGACCCCAAGCAAGACCTCACACGGATTTTATGTACGCAGTCATCCAAGGCACCGCAGCCTGCTTCTACTTCTCTGGGTGGCCGCCATGACTTTTCTTTCTGCTTGTGTGTGTGTGTGTGTTTTTATGCTCTATTTAAACTGTCAGTAACCACAGTAGGATGAAAGACTTAAATTAGCAATTACTCAAATAATTAACGTAGGCACACACACAAGTATACTGGTAGAACAAAAATTGCTACCTAGGCCTCAAGATCAAGGTATTATAACTCATCAGAAGTTAGTTTCAGGCCTAAAAAAATGACCCTCGAGATCTGATTCTGCAGCGTGGATGCAGTGCTGTCAGTTCCTCACCAAGGGGGAAGAGAAAGGCTCTTGGTTAGTGCGAACAGGACAGGATGAGCACCAAATATAGACAGTAACTTAAAAGGACGGTGTCACAGAGGGTGGCCACAGCAAGTCAACGTTGTCAGGGAGCCGTGTTTGAACAGTTGAAAAGACTCCGCGAGGGTATTGAGAGCAGTGGAGGAGTGATGTCCTTCAGCGAACAGTGGTGCTGAGGAAGCACGCGACACATAAAAAAATAAGGGGGGGGGAAAAAAAAGCAGATCTAAAGCACGCAGCAGGCGTGTGATCCGGGGTGGTGTCACACTGGGAGTAATCTCACATGATTTAGCACATAAAAAAAAAAAAAAAAAAAAGGGCGAACAGAGGAGGAATCAAATAGGTAGGGGGCACCAATGCAGCCATACCCAAGGATAAACAGGCTTTTATCTGGGACGGGGCAAAGGACGCTGCTGGTCAATAACCAATGACACGTTGGTCTGGACCTGAGACCTCAAAAAAAGAAACTGACCAGTGACTTAGACAGCCAAAGTAGGGACAGAGTCAGCACAGACCCCAAAGAAGAGGAACGTTAATCATTCTGTCAAGATAGATCTATCGTAATCATAACGGAGCCAGCCTTGACAGTGTCTAACTGCTTACCCAGCTTAGGGGGGATGGTGAGCCTGGCACCTTTCCCAGGTAGCGGACAGCATGTGGCTGGGAAGACCCAAAATACCTAACTGGCCTGTCAGATAATCATTCTGTCAAAACTAGTGTAAATACATACATGTACTAAAACAGCCTGTATTTTTACAAACTAGCCACTAAGTTTTGTGTTCCTTGATTGTAGTCGTACCAGATACATGCCTCATTTCTGTACCGTGTTTTTTGGGCAGTTCATGGACTGTCTCCCCGGCGATACTGCTGTGCCCGGTTCTGTTATCCCAGAGGGCTGTTAGGTATCCCGCACACGGCCTCCCCAGAGCAGAGGGCACACCGAGATGCCCATAGCAGCTCGCGGTACACTGCTGTGGATTTTCAGCTTAAAATAACCACGCTGGCCAGACCCGTCATGCCCTCCCGGTGCCTAATTTAAGACACGGTGTGGAAACAACTCAGGGATAAAAAGCTGGGCCTAAACCTCCCTACCCCCACCTCCGGACAGCTGTGACAGCGCGTGGCCATGACCAGCCCCATGACCCCACCCTGACCATCGGCATAAGAAGGGTGCCCGAGTTGGAGCACTCTACCCAGATGGAGGAGAGAAGCATTACAAAAAAAGAAAAAGACAGGAGGGTCACAGGTTCAAATCCCAAAAGAGGAATATATGCTGTTAACAACTTAAACTGCAGTTAACGTGTGCTAAGCCCAGAAAAACAGCCTGAACTCAAACATTTGTACTTCAGTAGTGCAGGATAAAGAGTTACTTGATTGCCTAGCGGGGCGGGAGCGGGTCTGGAAAACGTCATGAGCCCTGATCCTTCCAGGATTATTCCTGGCATTTCAGAGTTTCATTTCAGTGCTGAACAAGGAGTGACGTGACAAGGACAGCACTGTTAACGTGTTGAGAAGCACAAGCTTAAACACTGAGCTGACTCGAGTTAAACTCATGAATGGGTTAAAGTACTGATCTGGGAAGAACAGCAGCGCGGTGTCAAGGTCTGCCCTGACGTGACATGTCCACGCATCACTTTCTCCTTGGCGCCGGCATGCCTGAAAAGTGACTCCAAGGTACTTACCCAAGGTGGCAGCTCAGAAGTTGGAAGAGCACGACGCACGGACTGCTCCTCTTGCTCCAGAAACGCCAAGGCTCGGTTCAGCCTGCCGCTTTTGCCCCCTCTATTCCTTCGCCACCAGAAAAAAACGGCCAGCCCTATTAAAACCCAGCTGAAACTGAAGGCGAAATACCCCAGCACGTAGATGGGGAAAACTACAGCGAACGTTTTTGCGAACTGAATCCACATGCGGGTGACATGGGCGGCCGAGGAGCGCCTTTCCTCCTCCGGCCGGCTGGGCTCAGGCAGCTCCGCTCCTCCTGCTCCGTCTTCCCGTTTCATTTCTCGGGAACTCAGCCCACCGTGATCCGCTTCATTGCCCTCGCCTCTCATCTCGACTTTGTTCTTGCCCCCCCCAAAAAAAAAAGTTTCAAAACGCTCCTTCTTGCAATAAAAATAAAAAACAAGCAATAATAATAATCAGCAAAAGAAAAGTTGGCACCAAAAGAACCGCGGCGACGTGTGCTCCTCGGAGGGGGGTGTCTCAGCTCTCATGCCGCATCAACATAACTTACACCTCGATGTAACACTTCTCTTCCCGTGGGCTCACCCTTGATACGTGGACGGATATCCAGGCAGGCAGGCAAGCAGCCACCCACCTGCAGAAACCTTCCCCCCCCCGCCGATCGCAAATATCTACGACGGTCTGGCTGAGATTGCATTCAGCGCTCCCTGTGCTGTCAGATGGCGTCGAGCTCACTCCTCTCCACCCGCAGCATCCGTAGCGCTGGGCTCTTCCCCTCTCCACGCCTCTACCACATCCTGCTGGAGTGCTGCGTCTCTTTCACTCGCACACATGTAGGCTCGCCGCAGGTTCATGGTCCAGCCCCCAGCCGCCCCCCTCTGCTTTCCTTTCTGTAACAGGAAACTGTCATTGAAAAACAGGTCAAACACACAAGCGAGAGCGCCGAAATTTTGGGAACATAGCGCCATCCTCTGGCCGCCCGACGAGGTGACTTGCGATACGACTTCATTAAATTACCCACCGAAGACCACCTATTTTCCATTCTTTATATATATATATATATATATATATATATTTCATTGGTTCCACACAATGACAATAAAATTAAATCTATTATAATCAAAACTAACTTTATTAGTTAGTTTATTATAATTATTACTAGGGTTAACGTGCATTTGAAGCAGTTCTGGGATGAATAATAATAATTAATGATGGACATTAGGCGACTCAATGCACTACAATCTCAGACCCCTCTGTGTGTTTGTACGCCTGTGTTCTGCCCGTATTTGCCAGAGCTCCTTCTTGCTACTCCAATTTCCTCCTGCTGCCCAAAGACGTGGAGTGCAGGTGAATTTATGGCTCCAGACTCACCATGACCCTGTAATGCTTATGAAAGATGGATATGAAGGAAGACAGAGACCACAACAAGAAATGCCAAAAACAGAAACTTCGAAAAGCAGACACAGCAAGTGGGACAAATGCACTCCGTGTAGTCAGGTGAAGGACTGCCTTTTTCAAAAATATACTAAATAAAAAGAGCACAAAATGAAAATATCGATATTGAAGAGCTGGCATTTTCTTTCATCGGTCTATTTCAGACAGAGAATGCTTCATACTCCCCTTTAATACTGGCAGATTTCCCAGGGACAGTACTGTAGTACCGGCCAGACTGATATCTCGGTAAATTGATTCTCGTGGGCCGATCCTGATTTTTGCTCTTTAAAAATAGCCTGGGTCCTATTGTTATAAACTACCGTGCAAGTTCACACGACCCGCATTGACTGTTCAGTCTGTGTGACCTTTTAACTGACACAGTCAGAGAATGGGGCTTCTTTGTGCTCGAAGAGTTATGGATTAATGAATAAAGTTATTACATCAATAAATTAACTGTCCGATAAATTACAAACATTTTGGTTTGCAAGAGAAATTCTGTCACTAGATGGCAGTACAGCCTTGACACCATGGGACATTGTCGAGAAAACAAGATACTCAAAGCCACTATAACTACAGCTGAGATGCTTAACTGCATTTAAATGATAGACACCACTACAATGAATTCACCAGTATTGCTGACATTTAAGATGCCACTAAAATACCATGAATGAGTTACTAATGTCTGAGATATTAACGATTTGGTGTCACTGATAGTGAAGTAGTCCTCACAGGAGGAGAAACTGTTGTACTGTGTTTAAGAATAAGAACAGGGGCAAAATGTATCTAAAATAATATTTAAGTCATTGACATCCGTTTTAGCTCAGCTATTTTGTTATTCTGTGGTAACGGTTAGTTTAATAAGTACAGTGTAGCCAACCAATGTTGATCAGTGGGTTCACTTTGGTGATGGCTGTCTGTGAAGAATATACAACGTTTGGGACAACATAGGCTCCATTAATGTTCAAACTATAGTACACGCGTTACTGGGCTGCAATGGCCCAAACACTCCAACCTGACGTCCATAGTAGGCTGGGTCAGCTGAGGGAGAGAGCATGAGGCAAAGAGTGTTGGACAAGTTGTGGGGCCAATGGTATCACCTCAAAAGTGATGTCACACCCAGGGTTCAAAGCAAAAGTTCTTATTGGCTCAATTTGCTGGAGACTTGCATCTTTAGAAACATCACGGGGTCAGGCATAACAATGCAGTCAGGTAAGACTGGTAACGTTAGGAAATAATTACAAATCAAGAAGAGGCTTCCTCGACCAGCCAGGATTGTCATATTCCACACTTGTGAGGGCAGCTCAGCTTAGCACAGGACCAACACAAGGGTAATAAACATGCCAGGATCTAAGTGCAGTTGGACATCTTTATTTTCACACAGCAGTTATAGTCGAGGACAGACACAGTTGAAATCAAGGAATCCAAGGTAGACGGCTCACCAAGTGGGCGATCCAAAAATGTAACTGATGGGTTGAGCACAGGAGTCAGGCACCAGACAATCAATCCAGCCAGAGGAGAAATCCAAATTGACAAACAAAATGGGCGACAAAGAAAAACGATCCAGAGTCAAACATAGACAAGGCAAACGATACATACTTAAAGCTCAGTAGAACTGAGTACACTCTATACCTCGCAACTATCTATGGTATTGCCAAGCTTTAAATAGAATGTCTCATGAAATTCAGGTGTTCAGTACCATGGGGAGGAGGACTGGGACAGCTGGGTGTGCCTGGGTGGGCAAGGGCATGACAACAAGGAGTTTATCACATGGCGCCTTCTGTTCATTAATTCCAGGGCATCAATCAAAATAGATTACACATTAACACAGGGACACCCATAAATCAATACCTTGTTGAGGGGCCCAGACCCCAGTTAAACCCCAGTCTCATTTATTTTCAAAAGACTCTAGGGTTGAATTTTTAAGATAGAGAACTAGACACAGTCTGACTTTAAATGCAAAAATCTTTTTAAAAAACACAAAAATTTAATTCTAGATGTTGCATGAACTAGATGAATACATTAGCCTTTGGAGTGTAAGTTTCCAGACTGCGCCACAAAAATTACTATTGTTATTATTGCAAAACACAATGGTTGAGGGTTTGAGTCCCACCCATGCTCTGTGTGTGTAATTATTGCATGTTCTCAGTGGGTTGCATGGGTTTCTTCTTGCATTCCAAAGACAGGCAATTTGGTGTCTTGAAGTTGGAGATTTTGCAACTTAGTGCCAGTAATCTGTGCATGTACACTGTGACGGACTGGCATCCCATCCAGAGTGTACCCCAGCCTTGAGCCCTGTGATGGACTGGCATACCCTCTGGGGTGTACCCCAGCCTTTTTCCCTCTGCTGCTTTAAATAGGCTTCACACTCTGAGACAGATGTTACTGCTTCTGCTGTAGCAGCTTGAGAAAGATACTTTACTTGAAGGTCTCCAGGATAAAGATCAAGTTGCCTCTTTGAATTAAAGTGACGGCAGTACAGCATCTCAGTGGGTAGCACTGTCACCGAGGCAAAGCTCACCCCCATCCCAGGTACTCTGGGTTCCTTCTACAGTTCAAAAACATGCTTAAACCTGATGTCCCAGTCTGTGTAAATGTGTGCCCTGCAACACACTGGCATCTCATCCAAGGTGTCCCCTGCCTTGAACCCTTAACTTCTAAGGATGGACCCCAGGCTAACCCCAAATCTGGACTGGATGAGCAGTTAAGGAAGATGGATGAATGGATGGATGAATTAAATCATTACCCAAGCAACTAAATTTACAATTGAAATGGTACATCGTGAATAAAAGTACAATTGGACGAAGTAGTCTGTTTGACAATGGAATAAACACACATGTAATATCACATTCCACTGCCAGGGGGCGAAGTAACCTTACTCGAAAACTGATTAGGTTTGAAGTGAATGAGTACATATGGACAGGTCTTAAATCAGGGAAAACAATGGGCTATGTACAACTCACCAGAACTCGCTAATGATGAAACTCATAAGAACATTTTATTGGAAATTAGTCTGTCACGGCAGCAACAAAACACATCCCCAAGAAAAAGAAAAACAAGAAAGCATAATGGCTGTCTGAGGTGGCTTTACAAATAGCTGAAGAAAGAAGACAAGCAAAATGCAAGAGCGAAAGGGGACGATACACCCAACTGAATGCAGATTTCCAGAGAAGAGCAAGGAAAGACAAGGAGGAGTTCTTAAAT
>JAACJT020000064.1:8290326-8315389 GCA_009936485.2 Gymnarchus niloticus | reverse complement strand
TGCTACCAAATAAGGACCCCCTCAATAAATACATCTAGTATCAGAAATGTGACGCGTGCTACCAAATAAGGACCCCCTCAATAAATACATCTAGTATCAGAAATGTGACGCGTGCTACCAAATAAGGACCCCCTCAATAAATACATCCCGTATCAGAAATGTGATGCATGCTACCAAATAAGGACCCCCTCAATAAATACATCCAGCATCAAATGTGTGTCCCCCTATTCCACAATGACACACATATTGGATCTAGATATTTCAGGTATATTTCAACAGCATCACATGCAACACCTTGGGGGAGGTGGCCCCTGGCCACAGTGGGAGGGAGGGTCATATACAGTCATATTGAACCCCCCCCCCCCTTTACTCTCACTCTGTGTACAGTACGCATGAACACTCACACATTCATTTGATTAGAAGGTGAAAGCTCAATGGGGTGGTACCGGTACCGTTTAGTCCGAACAGGCTTCTAAGCACCCGGGGGCAGGGAATGGTGACTGTCTCCCCAGTCTCAGCATGGTCCCAGCACGAGATGTTATCCCAAAGGCCCAGGCACCCTGAGACAAAATCAGACAATGGCCATTAGGGGACTTGCAGGGTCTGAGGCTACTCCCCATCGCCATACTTGGCATGTGCTTATCTGAAATGAATGTTCATTGGCCATTTCTGCATGTACAGGCACACACTGCAGTCGTTCTCACATGTCCCATCATACTGGCCACGACAGAGACAAGCTAAGCTTGGGTTCAGAGCACAAGGTCAGCCATTTCTCCAGTTGGGCCTTTCTCAAAACCCCAACAGTAACATGACTACTCCGACAGCCACGGGATTTGGGCACAGTCTGCAAACACACAAAGCCACACCCTGTACGCCCTCTTAAGGCTGTGTTGGAACGCCGCTACCATAAGAGAAACCTCTCGGAGGACATGTTCCACATGCCGACATGGCGTTATGTAACACCAGCCAATACCAGATCAAAGGGTCATAGGTGGACATGAAGAATTCACGTGCAGCGAAATGAGAGACAGGATAACAATCTTTTTACAACATGTAGCCCTTGCAGCACAAAAATGAGCTTCCACGCAGCCCTGACGCCTGCAAAGCGCCACGCCCACCCTCCTTTGCGGAATTCAAGGACTGTTTGCCTGTTACCATGACGAGAGAAGTGGAGCTACTGCTGCTGCTTATAGAACAAAAAATAATGTATAATAAAAACCCTTTGCTGGACACACAACTGGGATCAAATGGCATGTGTGACCTGGGCTGCAAAATATTTAAAACACGCTGTCGCCTTGGTAAATTGGTCTGCTGGCAGCCGTGTTTCTGGGCTTGCATGGGAGGGCAGCTGAGAGAGCGAACTGAGTGAGCACAGTCTGATTTTAGACCCCTCCCTTTAGGGTTCATCTGACAGGCTGCAGACCTCGGCCCCGTTCCGTAAGGAGCTCACGGTCAAAACGTGAACCTACCTTGTGATTCGCTAATACGTGGGGGTCATGCCTTTGCCGTGGATACGTTGTGTTAAATTTAACCTGAGAGACAAATGTCCCAACGAGTGTGTAGAACTGAGACACAAAGCAGCATGGGTTTGAAGCCTGCTTGCCCAAGACAACAGGAACAAATAAGCTGATAACCAACATGTGGTTTTCCTATGCGCCACTGCTGAACATCTGGGTTTATTCATGGCAAAACCTCGTTTACACTCACTGACATCATGTGACCCACTTTCATCGTACGCTACACTGCTCAACTTTAACGGTACTAAATCTCCACTTTATGTGCCATGGTAAATCACCTGTGGATATACTGTTTAGTTTCACCTCAACAAAAATCTAATACAGAGAGGTATGCTAGCAGGCTTTGGCAGTTAACATATTTCCGTGCGTGTCTACCATCAAAGTCACACAGTTTTTCTATTTTTAAATTGATAGATTTTAGTCATTTATCACACCCCGGGGAACAAACAAGATGTTCCTGTCCAGACAAAGTAACCAGTGGGGAATAAAGCAAAATTTGAAAAAGGACAAACAGCTGTCAAGGCAACAAGAAAACACACCCTTTTTACACTTAAGTTAGTAGAACCACATTTCAAATCATAATCGAATGGTACTCTTCATTTTTTGATATTCGGTGATGAATAATCTGCATTTAATACAGCGCCCACGACATTGGTGAGACTTTTAAACGGTCTGAAAATTCATTGCATGACAGTAACTGCATACAACCTGTTGTGATGGGGGGCTGGTGCTTCTTTAACCTCTCGTGACACTCTTCTTCCTCCTTATGCAGCTCAAACAGGAAATTACACTTCGGGTGTATTCCTTGCACCTGTGGAAAGCCGCCCTCCTGGTCAATGTGTGAAGGAGACATTTGTACCGCTCACTCCTTTTCTTTGGCCTCCCAATATACAGCCATCCAGTTGCTTTTAATATTTGGGGAGAAAGCAATCGCTGGAATCAAATAACAGCCAGCAAACATGTTTTCAATACAGGGATGTGAAATAAGCATAACAGGAGATGAGAAATATGGTGAGCAAGGTGTGAAATTTGCTTCTGTGCTCAGCTAAGACTCCAGAAATATTAATGACAAGAGGATGTTTTGCATAGGGAACTAAAGATATGCTACAGGCAAAAGTAACTGTCACATGACACTACTAGATTTGGAGGCAAACAGGCTTTTGGGCATCCAGAGACGTGGCCCTGATATGCTGTGGACTCACAGGACCTCCTGAAAATGAAACACCGATGACAAGAAGCCAACGGGTGACTGCTGACCTCACAGGAAAATGCTCAGGACAGAGGTTACGTGGAGCCTTGGGTCTGACTGACACGGGCATCCTAGCCCAGGAGCTCGATCTGATATCTATCCAGCACAGATCAGTAAGATCCTTTTAGACTTTCCAGGGAGCAGCTGTGAAATACCAGACAGGGGCTTCTTCACCTATTCCCTTGAAGGTACAGCACAGCTCACAAAAATACTTATGAAATGTGTCCCTGAGTGTGATTATGTGAATTAGGGACTCTAAATTTCCCATTGTTCATATTTCTGTCCGATCCAGGGTGTCCCCAGGCTGCTGTCCGGTGTTTCCTGAGAGTGGCTCCAAGCTCACTGCGATAATCTACTGTATAAATGATTATAAAAGATGGAAGGACGGATACCCGCAAGCTGTGCAGAAATAAGGAGGCAATTCCCAGAGCACAGCTTGTCTACTCTTTGTAAAGCACATGGCGATCAAAAGCCCCCAGGATGGTTTGTTTCATATTCTGGCCAGCAGCAAACACGAGCGTGGCAGCTGAATGGAGACTTGTATTCCACCAAGCAAAAAAAAGTTTTTTTTTTTAAAAAAAGAGAAACTAAGAACGCTTAGAGAGAACGGGAGGCAGTGGGACGTCTGTCCCTTTGCCTGCCTAAGTGTGGACTGGGAAACAGCATCTGTCCGGTCCAGATGTGCTCTGGGGGTGGGCCTATTTCGCGACCTCGCTCTTCTGCAACCACTCGGTGCTCTGGCTGGAGCATCTACCCCCGGTACGGTAGGATACCCCCGATATGAGTGATGCACAAAGTAGCAGTGACGTCTTTCAGCGAGCCCGACACCACACCACCCAACCATGGACACACACACGCTAATTACCCCCGTTTCTCTTCATTTACTTTCTCGCTGGTGCGTCTCTAGTGGGCCACATCAAAACGCCATGTTCTTCACAGCCCACTTTATTCGGACCCAGTCCCACAACGCTGCCTTGTTGTCGCTAATTAAATCCTTTGTGCATCACATTTTCACTGCTCTTTCAGACTGCTTGCTTGTCGTTTCTTGCGTTGTTTAAAGCTTTCAGAAATACAAAAAAAGCTGTGCTAAAGTGGTAGAGAAAAAAACGGCCTCGCAATCTGCGGGAAGTGCCTCCCTCGTGTGACACCGTGGGAAAGATTTAAATGCCGTGTCTTTATTCCACCGAGCGCGGGTTATTTAAGTAAGTGTTCCCCTGGACAACGGCGGAGCGTGTCTGAGAGCCGCAGACCAAACGATGCTTGCTGCAGAAGCAGCAGCGAACAGCCTTTAGCAGCCGCAAAAAGACGTCGAGCGGAAAGCCGATAAACTCAGCGTGAACTTCTATGACAAAGCTGCAGCGGGTGACTGCATCACATGTTGTTTTATTTTATAGCTACGATACATAATACACGTTTTAGGACAAAGCCAGTTTCATATTTCAATTAGGACAATACAAATGAATATTCCATCAATGCTTAACCTATGCAGGGTCGCGGGAACGGTCTATCCCAGGCAGCTTTGTGCACAAGGCGTTGGACACCCTGGGGCAGGGGGGAGCAATCGTGGGGCACCACAAATTAAAATCCATTAATGATAAAGTAAATAAGGATAACCGTTGTGTCCACGACATTTAAGTTTCTCCAGTATGATTTATCCTGACCCCGTGAGGCTTATCCATATAGCTTTCCATCGTGAAACTGTTCATCTCTGTGTAACAGCATACAATGCGTAGCTAAACAAAGGCAAGGCGATTACTACATTTTATTCAAATTAGATTACATAAAAATCAGTTTTAAAATTGCGAGAAGACGGAAATCTGAAGGAAAATGATCAAAAAGCTTTCCCTTTCGTACAGTATACGACAGGCTAGCACAGTGATGAGTAAAATATGAATATTTGCATTTAAACACACAAGAAATCTTTAATTTAGGGTTTAAAGCAGGTTTTTTTGTAGCTCGCTCTGCTGCACCCGGGGTCGCCAGCTAATCCATTGTACATTGTCTATTCTGACTTTCCCAAAGTAACAACTACCTCAGCGATAACAAGAATCACAATAATAATAGCAATGATAATAAAAATTTATTTCAATTCTTTTAATAAGGGGCCGTCTACTCAACTGGAAGCAAGGCTTTGATGACATTGTTCACTTAGGAGCTTTCGGTTCACACACAGTGATCTGTAGAACCTTAGGCCACTTCTTTGCGAAAGGTTGTAAATTACATGGTCTGTTCATCGTCAGAGAAGCTCCACCAGCCCGAGAAGCAACTTGGCCAAAGTGAAGTGCTTCTCTCCGGAAAGAATGCAGCCGCTTACCGTTTCAGAAACACTACAGATGGCCAACAAAGAATAGCAGTGCTTAAGCGAGGCTGAGGTTTGGTTTTCTGGAGGGGAACTGCTCTTGTACCTTTGTAAAGGGTATTCAGCCTAGATTGCATTAGCACTGCGCTTTCCGGTCGATGCACAGCTGCTTGTTTAAAATGTACATCATCTACACCAATAGCAAAATGATTTTTTTCTTCAAAAGAATTTAGGGTCCAGGCTATCCATGGAGTAACTGAGAAACAAACAGTCTTCTTTTAATTACAATTACCAACTATAGCCTTCAAGAGCTGAAAGCAAAACCCTTACAATCTTAAAATTAATAATAAAACACAACGTCATCAGCTGTAAAATTCTGTGAGATAATCAATGTTCATATTTTCGTGTTCACACAGACAGATCATTGACAGGCCAGCTAGTGTTATTATAATCACGCTCAGCTTTTTGTGAATCAGTATTTGGGTTTGTTAAGCACAAAAATTCTAGCACATCGTATCAGAGCATGAAGACCTGGGACAGCGTTTGTGTTAGCGGCAAATGCGTCTGTTCATCTGTGACAAATGCGAATTTGTCAGCATTTTCCTTTAATGTCTCATTTCACATGTTTAAAAATGTGCCTGAGTTCCCGAATAAGCGTGCGATGTAGCGAGCTGTACAATTGACGGGTTGGCAGCAGTAATCCATCTCCCCGTGGTGGCCCTGAAGCTGTAGTATATACCTGTCACCTGCTCACAGCTCAGAGTATCTGCTGAAACCCTGAAAGACCTCAAGAGACCTGGCGACCTCCGGTTAGGGCAGTCTGCAGAGCTACGAGCCCAAGGGTAACTTCAGCTGAAACTAGTAAGCCCTCAGAAGAGTCGGAGTTTAGAAAGCTGAACCGGTACCTAAATTCTGCAGAAGTCCACCGCATGGACCTTTGAGCCTGAACTGTGAACAGCTGCTACACAGTCAGCAGTAAAGATCATATGTAACCGCGTAACCGCGACGATGTTATACTGGCGTTTTTGAAACCTCCGAGCGAGCGAAACTACATCACTCACACCTGTCAACGGGCACCTCACTTCTTCAAAGGAAGAATCTCACTTGTACGATCGGATAATTAAATATAATTCCTCAAATAAATAAATATGTAACGGGTTCCCATTCTATCACCCAGACATGAAATAAGCCTTACAAATTAACTGCACATGGTCATATTATAGTAGCAGAGCGAGTTTCAAACAAAAATAATTATTATACATTGCGGTCTGTTAGCGTCATGCTTGTTTCTGTCAGCACAGCGATATTGTGCACATCCTCCATCAGAATGGGTCAAATTTCAACGTATTTTTATTTAGCACCTTTCACAACACAGTTACTGCAAACACTTAGGTGTGTGGTAATTACTGTACATTGTTACATTCATGAGACGGGGAAAAGCTGTCCTAGAAAGTTAGTTCTAGAGTTTAAGAGGGGGAAAACAGAGTAATTTAATACTTACAGACGTGCATGCGAATGTAAGGAAAACCAAAAAACCTAAGCCTCTCATATTTAACTCACGGCCAGCTGTCGGGAGTACTGACACTCCGTTACCCGGTGTGATCGGAGTTCATCAATCCCAGACTGAATATTCTTCTGTGACTCCAAATCTAAAACCGTGCATTGGAGTTTTAAGATCCGATTCGATTAAATAAGCCTGAAGCGATTTGGAATGCAAAAGAAATCGGAGGTGATTCTGCCGACGATAAATTCCCAGCCTCTGCTCCGAGTGAGACAGAGAGACAGAAGCGAGTGTCAATGAAGTGCGCTATACGGTACGTTTGTCCAGCTGTCACTTCAGGGTAGGGGGTAGGGGGTAGGGCTGCAGGATGCTCGATGAGCGTGGCCGTAGCAGCGATAAAACGTGTTACTTGAAATGAAAAGGAAAAAAAAAAAAAAAAACCACTTAGCCGAGTTTCATCAGTGGTTATATCATGCAGTTGTTTCCCTCCAAATTAACATCCTCCAAGCGCGTTTGCATCTGCAGTTGATTATTCCGTGATATTTCTGTGCAAAAGTACATAGGCTGCATGCTTTGAATTCATATTCGGATGACGAGATATCGGTGCAGAAATGTTTCATGTTGATAAAACCAACGAAACGTTTGCGTGATGCCACATTGACTTGGCGGTTTCTCATTAGCATTTTTTGACTGCTCTATCCAGGGCCCGTTTGAGCGCGCAATAGTTTTAAAGATTGCATAATCTACTAAAATATGAAAATGCCCAGAGACTATACCTGGTGTAGAAATAATCAGGTTATCTTGAACTTTGCGTTTCTGCATTTCCGCTGCATAAACTACTGTGGAATTTTAGCCATTTTAGCCATTAGCTGGGGAAATAGATCAGCTGTAGATTCATAGTTTAAATATTTGATAAAATATTGGATCAACATGTTATGTAACTGGATTTGTAAAGGGGGACATCGGCACACGTTTGTAAGCATGCTGGCAACTGTCTTCTGTTTAAATTCCCGGTTTTCTCTTACCATGCCAAGAATTCATAATGCATGACTTATTTGGACATTATTAAAATATATAGTTGACTCTCAGGTAGGTATGTGAGATGTTCGTAACATGCAGTCTAAACGCTAGAGAAAAAGTGTAAGCCCTGTGCAGTTATGTACTAGATGCAGCCACACGGTCTGCGGCTCCTGACAACACCGAGTCCCATTTGTGTTCACCGAGTAAACAAAATAATTGAATTTATTACATAAATAATATATTTAAAATAAAAATACATGTATAAATAAATAGTAAATGAGCGATGCCACAACGACTGGAGCCTGTCCAACGACAGAAGGAGATTTTGGCGGGATGCCGGTCCGGGGAGTCACAGCCTTTAGGTTCTGCACGCCTCAGCGACTTCACAGCACTGATCGGCCTATAGGTGGGAGCTAACGTCGGAACCCCTAGCCCCTCCTTCGCTGCCAGACATGATTCATACAGAAGAGTACTTTAATATATTAGGTGATCATGAAATGATAATGTGCAGTTATTCTGTTCGGTTGAGTGCAACTATTTGATCATTGAAGCATAGATAGTATTAATGAAGGGAAGGCTAAAATTCATTGGTCACCAGTTCAATGGCGGTTATAGACCATTTCAAATAAGGGGGTCAGACTGGGGCTACTTGTTCTACTGGAGCCACATATGAAGAGAAACTTACATTGTTACAAATCAGATTGCAAGTTAATGAAGCAAACTCTCATTTTAGAGGGGCCAGTGAGGGGTACAATTGTTGGGAAGGCACTGGGTATCCTTGTCACCCTCTAGAACTGCCCCTGCTCCTATTATAAGGAGCACCATAAATGATGTAGAAACCCTGCATGATTCAGGAGGGCCAAGGTGTGGAAAGACACCCTGGAACACACCAGCAGTCTGGTGGCCGTGGCCCAGGGTGAACTTCTCTCAGGAGCCCTCGAGCTTTATTCTCACCCCTGCCCATAATTAATAGAAATTCAGCCAGACAAATAACATTTTAATAAGCACTTGGACTTCATTTGAGCAGCCCTAGGAATCACTACATGTTGTTGCAAAGATAGCCTTACCCTTAGCATTTCGCACATGCCTTCGGAGAGGGAGGCTGTAACTGGCATTCTAAGCCCTTGGCTGTGTCAATAGCCCGTTTGTAAACAGCTGGGTAACTTTCACAGTTCACTGTGTTCATCTCCTCCCAGATAGACCCTTCCCCAATACCTGAAACTAAATGACATGTTGTGCGATGGGTGTAAATGGAATGGCTGCCTTGGAAGACACCATTATTATATGTACAGGTGGATACCTGATTGGAAGGACTGCCTTGGACGACACCATTATTATATCTACAGGTGGATACCTGAATGGAAGGACTGCCTTGGAAGACACCATTATTATATCTACAGGTGGATACCTGAATGGAAGGACTGCCTTGGAAGACACCATTATTATATCTACAGCTGGATGCCTGAATGGAAAGGCTGTATTGGAAGATACCATTATTATTTCTACAGTGAACTTTATTAACCAGGCAGTTGAGAAGCAGTATCATGATAGTAATGAATGTTACTTTTCACTGTAACTACCGATATTTGAAGCCAACCTAAGGTTCTCCATAGAGCCAGTGAGTCTCCATATTAAACATACCTCCAGCAGATGGGAAACTCAGATAAGTCAAAAACTAAACAAGTGCAACGCAGCTACATTCAATTACACATATGAACCATCGTTAAAAACCCGAACATACACCAACAGTAGTGGTCATAATTACACCCAGCGAGACGAAACTGCCGCAAACGCTCATGGGAGTCACATTCTCAAAATCAGGGGTGGCTAACCAGTTGGACATGCAGATCCACAAAGGTGAACTCCTGAAAGACATGACTGGTGGCATCTGTGTGGGGGGTTGAGGGAGTATCAGCGAATAAAATAATTAGATCGGGGGGTTCAGCTCCCATGCTAATGGTGTGAAAAGCCTCAAAACTAGATGCGAGGAGCCGCTTGTTGGCCACCCCCACTCTAAATGATCTCATGTAAGCATCACCAGGGTAGGCTGTCCAGTAGCGTTCACCACAATATACACTTTTAAAAAAGTTACCATTCATGAAAAACAAACCATGAACTGGAATAACCAAAGGGCTCCTTGCAATCCCCAGCCTGTCGTTTACGGCTCCACAGACGACCTCGGTCACACAGGTTCGAGAAGGCTGCTGTCACTAGGCCAACGCCTTGCTCTTGACTGACTACTGTGCTACTGTCCTGCCATAGAACAGATGATGGGGGGAGTTCACTTGATCCAATTCAGCTGATGATTCAATTACAAAATAAACATGTTTGGAGAGAAGCCAAACGGAAGAGCAGCCAGCTGGAGGAAACACATCAGCTATGTCTCACGGCAGAGGCCCAAGGTCCATTTGGACTCTAACACTTATCTATTCAGTCATGTCCCTGCCTGGTGTATCGAGCAGACTACTGAGGGATACCCTCTGCCAGCCTCATGTTCATGGCCTTCTGGTCCACAGTCGGAATCATAGGGAAGAAGTGGCATGTATTAAGCTGGTCTCTTATTCACAGGCGATTGAAAGGATGTGACTTACCGTAGAAGTCCCTGAAGCACAATCTGCATTTGAGGTTTGCTGTCAAAATATGCTCATTTCACTCCGCTCCTGGCAGTGCTTCATCCCACAGTGTAACTAGCAATTCGATTCTGCCTGCAAACAATACAAACAGACATTGAACCAATCATTTTCAGTTTTTCCTCTGGAATGCTAAGTTGCGAATGTTTTGTGGAAGTATAACTGCCTTGCTCAGTACAATTTCCAGTGCCAGTGGGTTGATGTTATGCAGTACCAGACAACTTATGTGAAATTACAGGTCTTTCAGATTTTTCTGCCAAATTCTTAGCAAACATTTTAATTGTACTCTTTTCACCACCTCTCTGTTTGCCGAAATCTTTTCCCAGAAGTATGTAAATTTTAACCTTTTAATTTATCCTTAATTACGAATATTCATTCGCTGCACTTTAATACTGCATGATGTGTCTGTATTTCAACAGATGCGGTATGCTGATGTACGTACTCCATGAAGCGTGATTATCGTCCTAAAGTAGCAGTGCCCTCTCTTGGCAGAAATGACTAAAATCAGAAGACATTTTTTTTTCCCATAAAATCGTGTCAACCTCGGCCAAATATTCAAAGCTACCTGAGTGGTTAACTGCAAAGACTGTAATACCTGTTTTCGATTATTTTATAGTTAAGTTTGGTATTTTTTTGCAAGACAAAGATATTGAATTTTTATGTAATAATGTTTTTATACTGGGAAAATTGTATATACATAAGTGTAGATTCTTTAAAACTATGCCAAGTTTTCTAGCTTTTAAAAATGATTTCATGTCTTTTTTTTTCAATCTTTGAAAAGACTGGAAAAGAAGAGTGCCTTAAGACTCTGTAGGTTATTTGAGTTGTATATTACTTAGACCCCCTTTAAGTTTCATTTTAGGTAAATTTGTTTTTCTTTTATTTATTGTTATTGCTGCTTGGAACTTTTGTGGAATATGTTGAAGAGAGATGATACTTGCCTTGTTTGTTTGTAAATGTTTAATAAATGTTAGATTTAAAAAAAATAAAAAATATATACATATTCAAAGCTACCTTTCGTTCCTCGCTCATTTCAGTTACAGAAATTGTTTAACTCAAAATCTGACAATTGGCTAACTAAATTACTAAGAAATGTTACAAGCTTCCCCCTATAATACTGTAGCGTGTTCGGGAATTATTATTACAGAGGTTTGATGAGTGAACTGGTTGGATGGGTGGGGGGAAAGCCCACTACTTCCAGGTGTGGAGGGGAATGGGAGGAGCGACAGAGGCGCGGGAGTCAGAGAGAGTTTGCGGTGACAGCATTCTTCATGCATGTGCAGCGTCATTTATTCTTTTTGTTATCATTGTGTATGACGTGGCTGTGGTTAACAGCCAATCTAATAGTTCCTTTTCGGTCACTTGCCTCCTCATTCGTTATAACGAAGAACATTACAGTGGTGTCAGAAGTGGGATGCAGGAGGTGGTGCTAAAGGCCCTGCATGGCTCTGCAGGGTTCGGGCACTTTGGCATGACAAAGATACTCCGGTGTGTGTGTCAGGGCTTCTACTGGTAAAGGCTGAGAAGGGATGTGTAGGACTTCTGCAGGCACTGTGACCTCTGTGTGGCATGCAAGGGACCAGAGAGGCAGTCCAGGGTCCAGCTCCAGCAGTTCCCGGTCGGGGAACCCATGCAGAGGGTGGGGGTCGATGTAATGGGGCCGTTCCAACACACAACACATGGGAACCATTTTATACTGACAGCCATGAACTACTTAATGAAATGGCTGGAGGTTTATGCTCTGCTGGATCAGGAGGTTGAGACTGTGGCCAATGCCCTGGTTGAGGGGATGTTCAGTAGGCTTGGGGTCCCGGAATCCTTCCATAGTGATCAGGGATAGAATTTTGAGTCCTGGGTGTTTTCCGCCATGTGAACATGGTTAGGGATCAGAAAGACCTGCACTCCACCATGGTGGAGCAGTTTAACAGAACCTTAGCGGAGTAATTGTCCATGTTGACATCCACCCATCAGTAGGACTGGCATAGGTATTTACCCCTGGTCCTGATGGCGTGCCACTCCGCAGTCAAGAGCTCAACCTCCTGTACACTAGCCCTCCTTATGCTAGGCCGAGAGATCAGGACCCCTGTGGAGCTGGCCTTCGGGCAACCCCCAGATGCCCCATCTGCCCTGGCTGGACCTGAGTATGCCAGACGGCTCCAGGATCATTTAGATGCAGCTCACAAGTATGCCAGGGGACAGCCGCTGAGTGCTGGGCTGTGGCAGAAACAGAATTACGACCTCCGTGCCCGGGGGCGTCACTTCACAGCAGGTGAGCTGGTTTGGGTATACAGCCCAACCAGGAAGAAGGGTAGGTACTCTAAGTTGGACAGTCACTGGGTGGGGCCGTGTTTGGTCCTGGAGCAGGAGGGGGAAGTTGTGTATATGGTGCAGCTGCCTTCCCAAGGGTGCAAAGTAGTGCTCCACTGTGACTGGCTGGTGCCCTACAGGACAACTGCAACGCCTCAGGGAGACAGGGCAGAGGGGGGAACCCAGGGGGCATCCAAAGAGAGGGAGGAGGCTCCCTGTTAGGTTCAGAGACTTTATCCTCGGGTGGAGGACTTAAGTAAGAGGGGGGTAATGTAGTGTATTTGTAAATTGTTGTTACTGAGGTTTGATGGGGGATATTTTCAGTTGTTGGAGTGTACTGGTTGGATGGGTGGGGGGAGAGCCCACCCTTTCCGGGTGTGTAGGGGAATGGGAGTAGCCGGAGAGGCGTGAGAGTCGGAGTGAGTGCAATCCTTGTGCGTGTGCATTGTTATTTATTCCTTTAGTTATCATTGTGTCCGGGAGGCTGTGGCCATCAACAGCCAAATAAATACAGTAATTCCTTTTCGCCCACTTGCCTCCTCATTTGTTAGAATGGAGAACATTAAAATACATAATTTTCTCTCTTTACTCAAAACGGTTTAAAATGCCTTTGGAAAGAGATGAAGTGAAAGTCAGTTTGCACTTTGTACGAATTTTAGATTTGCTTTCTGTGCTCAGGGTTTGGCTGTCAGCTCTGTTCTGTGACCTAATTCACCATTAACTATATTTCAGCAGTACAGTAGCCATGGGGACTGGTCTGAGACTTATTTAAATATACAAAAATATACATATTTAAAATGTACCGAAATCAAAACCTGTCGATGTCGTATTGTGGCACCAGCATGCGGTATCCCAGGGTGCCCATAATGTGTATCCCAATGTCCACCATGAAAGCTGGTGCTGTGAGTTGTTGGTTGGAGACCTGATTAAAATCTTTCGTTAGCTAACCTATGAGCCTTGGGTCTCAATTCAGATGGCGCCCGCGCATTTGCCGCAATATTAAGAAGAAAAACAAAAGCCGAAACAATTTGCCGAGAGCATACGAAACGTTTACTTCTTACGCCTTTAACAAAATTATTTTTACAGACACAAGCACAAAATTACATCCAAAGTTATACAGACCCCAGAAAAAAATCCCCAAATTAACTGACCTAAGAAGTAGAAAATATCGTACCTTACGTATACATCACGCGATGGAGCTTATAAAAAGCGGTAAATATGAACTCGCTAATATCTTTAAGTGTAGTGAAATGCTGTTCTGACATGTGAAAGCACATTTTGTTTGTGTGTGTGTTTGTGTGTGTTTGCCAGTCCTCTCTGTATTCCTCAGGTTTTCTTCCACAGTCCAAAGACATGCAGTTTGTTGAACTAGTATCTCTAAAATTGCCCATATTGTGTATGCATCCTCTGCAACAGACAGGCATCCCCAGGTTGGAAGACGGATAGGTATCTGATCTGATAATATCTTCATTGAATTATTATTTGCAGTTCCTTCAGTTATAAAGCCCATAAGAGTTGGCTATTAGTTTCTGTTCAGCTCCTGAAGGTGCTCCTGCCTGGTCATTAACAGTACAGGCAATTAAATCCAGAGGTTGAGACAATATCCAACCTTAATATCAACTCACAATGGTTAAAGCTACTTTCATCTATCCATTTTCTAACTGCTTATCCCAGTCAAAGTCATGGAGGGGCCTGGAGCATATCCCAGGCTGTACAGAGCACAAGGCTGGGGTACACCCTGGATGGGATACAGTCCATCACAGGACACAAGACTGGGGTACACCCTGGATGGGATACAGTCCATCACAGGGCACAAGGCCAGGGTACACCCTGGATGGGGCTGGGGTACACCCTGAATGGGATACAGTCCACGTACATGCATGCACTCACACACACACTATGGATAGTTTAGAGGTATCACTTAGCCTAACTCTACAATCCAAGGAAGAACACCAGAGTACCTGGAGAAATCCGATGCAGCATGGGGAGAATATACAAGCTTCACACACACAGAATGAAGACGGGAGATGGGAGGCAACAATGCTACCCAAGGAGCCACCTGGTTATATGTTTTAATATGCAGATGTATGTAGGGTTTGCTTAATGTTGGTGTCTCAGATGAACGGGTAATGGACTTTGATGAGAGAGCATCCCTACAGAATTTTTTTATATAGTGTTCTACCTCCTGAATGAAAGACCTGCCCCAATTTGTTAAAAGCATCGTATTGTTGGTGCCTTAGAAAAATACGTATGACTAGAATGAGTACTAGTGACAGGAAACTCAGGGTGCTCGTGATTAACTACCATCAATTTGGTAAGAACACATGGGAGAAATATGGTAAGTGACAATCCTATCCACCTTTTGTGTGATTGTGATTTCTCTCATTGCAGATAAAGAAATGCTCAAAATGTCCAGCTGGAACACAACCACTGATGGGAACGGAGCACGCGAGGTCTGCCACAACAAGAAAATAATGGCTTAAAATGAGTGGAGTTGAACATTGGTGTTAGGCACCAATGAATACAGAAGAATACAGAATACAGAAGAATACAGAATCCAAATCAATTTGCTTGATACCCGACTGTTATATGCATTCCAGGTTTAGATACTTCTAAGGAGAAGATAGGAAATTAACGTGCTTGCAGAACTTTGTAATTATGGAGGAAGTGAGACACGTAATGGGTGCACCTAGAGCCTCCTGAAACTGCCCCCTTGGTACTCACCATTTTGCCCCACTGGGATAGGAACTCATCCGGCTTGCTTTCCCACATATGCGTTACCTGGACGAGAACATGATGGCGGGAGTAAAATAAGCTTCTTGGGAGGTTTCTCTCCAGCTGTGGTGTGAAACCTTCCTGCAGTTTCACTCATCATTATTCCATTATCCAGCTCCAGACAGAAGGAGTTTTCTTTTCAAGGTGCCTTTTAATCAAATTCACATGCCGGCAGAATAACTGTCGCATGCTATGTTGAGCGAACAGGAGGATGAGAGGCTGAAAGTGGACCAGGTCACCTCAAAGTCCAGCCACCCCGGTCCAGCCTGTGGCATTAAAGCAGAATGTGGGCCGGTCACAGCTGGACTGCAGCTGTCCCACAGCACACAGCCTCTACCCAGGCTTTCCTGGAGGTCTTCATGTATCTTCCCTGCTGTGTTATGAAAAACAGCAACCTACTAATGGGCTACTAGGTAAAAAGAGGACAAATTACTTTAAATAAACCCCATCACTTCAGATACCACAAAACAGGTCAAGTACATTAACTGTTATGCACATGGCATAGTGATCCAAGAACTGGGTTGGAACTAAAGTCAGTGTAAATCCTAGCAAGGATCCTGTTGATCCTGTTGATATATAAACTGGTAAATTGCCCATAGTGTATGACTTTTTTGTGTGTGCCCAGCAATGGACTAGAATCCCATCGCATTGCCTTGTGCCTTATACTGTCTGGGATAGGCTCCAAGTTCACTGTGACCTGGGACTGAATAAGCAATTGGAAGATGAGTGGATAGATGGCAATGAAGGCTAAACATATATCTGTAAGCTATTCAAGTACTTAATGAAACTCTACTTAGCACATAAATAAAATAGAGTGATGTGTGGTAGCAGAAATCAGGGTCAGGGTTTAACAGTGAAGACGTGCACAATGGAGATTGACGGTTAAAGTAAAAGAGGACCGCAGTGTGCGTGTGTGTCTGTGTGTGGGGGGGGATGCAGAATGGGGGCATTAAAATGCACAAGAGGCACCGAAGATCTGTAATGCTAGTGTGATAAAGCTGCTCACCCATGGGGTCAGTGAGCTCGTTGGCTTACCTGGTAGAAATGGTCCAATATTAATGGGTTGATATAAGAGTCACTTGCTAAAGTGAGAAAAACTGGCATTACAACAATCACTTATTTAGATTAACACTATCATTCCCATAGCGGTTCTCTTTGAGGTATTCGTTTTTTGCATTTCAGTTCTTTTTAACCATTTTGAAGTCATGAAAACATTTGCTGAGCCTGAGCTTACACACATCACCCCCATGAAATGAATGAGTATTTCAAGCATTCACCCCCTGACCTGTCGTGCTGTGGGTCGTACTGGAATCGCGTTCAGAGTCTTCGTGGATCACCCCCCCACCCCCCAACAATCAGTCAGGGGCAAGGATGGCTCAACACACACCAATCATATTTACTCAAATTAAAAAAAGCATTAAGTTTTAACTGTACATAGAACTCTACATAAATTTTAATTATGAAAGACGCCAATTTAAAATTACCCTTACTATTATTATGCAGCTTATCTCTTCACAACAGAACCCGACGTGAGGAAAATTCCGCACGTACAGCTTAGCCGCCAGCACCCCTCTTATGAAATTTTCAAATCAATAAATAGTGTTGCTACTGTCTCTGCTAATCCTATTGCAAAAGTTTAATCAAAAAGTGGCTTATTGGAGTATCTTCAGAAGTACCACTGCCATGTCTGGTTACTGAATTAGGAACACCTCACGGTATTAAAAACAAAGTGCCAACCAGAGAAGCATTCGGTCATTGCCAGGTTGCATTCCGATTTAATTTTTGTGAAAGCATCAAGTTGAGCTGTTGATTATTTTCGAGAAATAGGTCACATGAAATAATGTTCTACTAACATGAATAAACGTGTCATGATGTGTAAAAATCCTTGTGGACATCTAATTATTTGATGTCAGTCTACCACCACCTAGTGGCCTCAGACAATATTTCGCCTACAGTTCCACTCGACAAGATATTTCAGTGCACATGAATCGGTTTTAGTGCGAATGACTTAATTACGATCAACGTCTCACTGACCATATTTGAACATACGTTTCAGCACGAAGCTGGAAATTTTACATAGAAGTTTTGTGCCTTTCGTTTCTGTGATGTGTAGACCAGTATTGATATCACAAACGGTTTGCTTTCCATGAGGACATACGCAAATACAGGACCTTCTCAATAGATCGCCATGGATGGAATTAAGGGATTTTTTGTGGCAAAATTCATGTCTTAAGTACAGTCAGTACAATCGATTTGTACACCAAAGCCCATGTTGTTCTGATTTTGTCCAGCAGAAAATTAACTATACCTACGCAATTATTATAATGACAGCTATGCCAAGGCCTTTTGAATAGCTCAGATTGTTGTTCTAATTTTTTAAACTAACGGGCATCCAATCTACGATTTTGCCACAGTTTCGTGGATCTCCATAATTAATAAATTTCCATTATAGATTGATCTTCCACAAACGCAGCTAGTTCCTATTGCAATGTTTGCCATGACCACCCACTGACAATTTCATTTTCACACCTTAGTTCCATGATGTTGAGTGGAGTAGAGTACACCACTGTTTGTTTGTAACGTGCCAAAACTCTAAACTTGAGCAACCGATTCACCTGCATGCTCTTTCACAGCAAAAGTCACTTGGGCCAATAAACCTTTGATCACCATGTTCACTATTCTGTAATTTGCAGATGTCATACAGAGACTCAGAATAGGGAATTCTTTTTAAAACCTCAGTGTTCTAGTTGTTGATGATGAGCCCACTTGAATTAGAACTTTGCATAAAATCTGATTTTTATAAATTGATAGCTTAATACAAATCCCTTGGACCTCCCAGCTGTTTAAGATGCAAAGAGTTTTGTGTCACTGGCTGAATTTTCTACTGCATTATTTGACCATAGCTCCCCATTATGGATGAAAATGGACTCGGCTCTCTCAGATGATTTCCTGGTTCAGTGGTGCTAAAGTGTATCCATGGTGTGCCGCTCAACAAATGAACCTTACAAATGAATTGTAATCATGATTTGACCCATGCTGTCACATCTCAATAATATGAATGTTTTTTTAAGTGTATGTAAATAAGCTACAAAAAATGGTCATTTTCCCCACCATTAATACAGTGCCAAATGTAATTATCATGTGATGAGTTCATAGACCAAGGTTCCTGAATGAAGTCAATGAATAATGGATTTTTCATGATTGAGCGGACTGATGACTGTTAAGCTGCTACTTTTGGGATTGTACAGCCAGTATACTAATGCGTTAAAAGTCTTGGATTAGGCATTTCTTTGTGAACCATGAGAAGTAGTGTTGGTGAAACAGGAATGCTATTGTTAACCATATTACAGAGAATATATGAATAATAATGTGGAACGCTATTTAGGGAGATTAACGTGGCAATTCTAAATAATGTAATCAATAGTAGGTATTTACATTCGGTAAACAATCAGGCTGCATGTATGTACCATCCCTTATGGAATAAGTCATTCTCCTATAGTATAAACAAGTCTAAATATGATGAGGAGCCTCCCACTGGTTTGTATAATGACTGAACATATTTTTTTAGCTTGTCCAAATAAACTAATGAAACAATTTTAAAAGGCATTTGAACAAATTCAGCAATCTCAAATGAATAGGCCTACATGAGTGTCAGTAAACTAACTTCTCGTTGTAGTAGCTGTTTCGCACAAACCTTCGGTTGCCATATTCTAATCATTTTTCTTGTATAATTTTTGTAACTGGAGTATAGTGGAGGAAAGAGGGGGGAAAGCAACTCTTTGTTCTGCCACTAGAGTTCCCCAGTTTTAGTGCGACTTGCTGCGCTGGCGTTTATGTTTACCTCTACGGAGACTGCTCTGTTCATTGGCATAAACCCATAATTCAGAAATAAGAAACTATTCCGGAAACACAAATGTAACCTTTCTCTCGTCGTAATCTACACCGGATTTACACTCAACCGCGCATTACCAATACTGTGTCGAAGGTAAGTTCAATATTTCATGTGAAATGTATTACTTTAATGAGAAAAAAAAATCAAGAGTGCCTAGCCGATGGCCAAATGTTTCTTTTATGATGGTGGATTAGTAACATGGCGTCTCTCGACAATTGCTGGTTTACGAATAAGATTAGTCCACGTTTAAAGGTGATCTCTTTCCCGAGCCTAATCCCGACGGTACGATTGACCTACCAGGCTAATGGCCGCTGGCGCCCGGGCTCTTTTAGCTGAGAGCGGCCACAGAAAGGACGCTGTTTGTCAGCTTGTTAGCCCCCCGGGTAGCCCACGCCTCTTCTCCGCATTCCCCGCACGTTTCCCCGGACCGCTTTCCTTCCGCTCGGCCACGACGCCTTTTGTGCCGCCGCACACGTCGCGGTCCACATTCGCGGCCCCACACGGCTTCGTTAGCCCGGAGAAGATTTCACCCAAACGGGCCTGGCTGCGTGAGAGCATCCGCGGACATTCCTGAACACTCAAGGCCGCCGCATCGGCTCGGCGCCCGGGCGAGGCGGACCGGCATCCGGTACCGTCAGGGTTAAAGTGGCGCCGTACTTTTTTTTGCCACATTCCTGTTTTGCCTTCTTAAATTGAAGAGGATAGTCTCTGGTAAATCGGAGACTTGACTTCATTTCGACACGGGGAGGGGGTGGCTGTCGACCTCGAAGTGTTTCCGTTGTTTTGAGTCCTAGGAGTTAAATACGGGGCTAATTAAGTAAAGCAGGGCGCCGAATAAACAAATTGGCGAGGCCAGCTTTAAACGACACACTTTAAATTAATCAACACACTCGTTAGCTACTCGTCTGGGCTCCTCGGCAACGACATCACCTGAAGCGGGGTCAATATTGTGTGAACTGGCCTGACAAGTACGACAGACAGTCCGGACTTCGCTTTAAACTAGCCGCAGCTGCGGAGTCTCTGCGTGGATCACACTAATAAATTATAATATTGGTAATAATGACTTCAAAGGGGGTAGCGGAATGGGCGTGTTTCATCATTTCGACTCTAGTTAACTGCCAGACTGGCCACATCAGATGTTGTAGTGGATAGCTGTTTTGTATGTACAAATTTAAAATTCCTGTAGTGTGACACCCGAAGTGATTGCTTTAAGTGTCATAACTGAATCTTGCAATCCTTGGACAATGACATTTTTTTGCAGATTTGCAAAATGTGAAAATAACACAAGAAGCGTATGAGTGAAAATACTGTTAAAACAGAACAGGGCGACAAGTTTTTCTGTTTGATGAAAATTGGAACATTTTGAGCCGGTGACATCCGTCCATTTGACGCTGGTTCTCAATCCCTGCCGTACAGTGTATTGAGACCATGAGGGCTCAAAGGGCTCTAGTGTGCCTGGGGTATGATTGACGTCTTTAACCTAGCCATACCTACCCACTAACTGGTGACTTGAAAGTGAACACCAGCTGATGTTGATTTAAAAATCATGTTAAGTTAAAGCCATTAACAGGGGATGTAAAATTAAAAATCATCTCATGGACAGTGACATAGTTAGCATGAAAAATTAATAATTCTTTTGTTGCTTTGAAAATGCTTCTAACCAAAGAGTTCTACCCTAGTGTACAGCTGAAAATGTCTCTCTAGGATTTCATTTTGTGTAATTTGTCCTTCTATGCCATTGGACCTCTCTTTGAGACTTCAAACTTAAGCTCATTTGCTTGTTAAACTGTATAGCAAGTCTAGGTGCTGCACCTCAACCCTCTGCTGACCTCCTGGGCCCTATACACTGATCAGTGTGATTCCGAATTAGCTGGAGAGAGAACCATGTATAGCAACATCACCAGTTTGGTGACCATCACTAAGATTTGTGACAGAAATAAACTCTAAGGGGCAAAAAACTGAAAGTCAGAATGTGCACACTTTGGACATTTAGTCACACTATTTTTTTTCCTTTTTTATTTGGTTGGTTGGTGATTTGTTTCTCACCGCATGTAAAGAAAGTAAGATTTACAGACTTCTCTGTGCTTGTAGTAGTGTTTGACAGTCACACTGTTCCATACTCTGAAGGTCACCTATGAGAACACAGCAGGTGAGAATGGCCATGTTTTGAGGTCAGACTACTTGTGTAGTCCCTCTGTGATGGTAGGACTGTTCACCATGTCCGAGGTTTGTCCTCCCAAGAGGTCCCAGTGGCTTAGTTCTGAAAAAGGGTCAAATGCTGTATAAGGAAAGTGAGGTTTCTAAAGGTCCATGACACTGACAAATAAAAACAAAAACCCTAAAAAGATTTAGGCACATACCTAGAGTGAGTATGTATACATTAGCCCTAACTATTTATAAATCAGAGCTATCAATCTGTTTTCTATAAGAAATGAATACTGCCCCTAACACCAATTTCACAGGGAGTTACACAAAGAGACACAAACCATTGATGATCCCCAGGTACTGAAGTTGTCTCGCCCGCCTTTCATATTCTTACAGGGGTTGTACTGTAGCCTGCTGAAGCTTGCTGAATTCTCCAGTCTGTTCTGTAATTGGAAGGTACAGGTAATGTCCTTCACGTGCATCTGTATGTGGAAGTGCAGGATTATATATAATATAGAATTTACTAAATAGCCAACCGTAGAGGAATGAAAAGTGATTTGTTGTGACATCCATTTGAAGAGTCTATTGGTATATGATGGTTGAAGCGCGGGTGGAAAACGTGTTTTGCCACTGATGAGTTTCTGAATGTGAAATTAAAATCCTGGGTGGGTCCAGAAGTTTTCAGGGTGGATCATTTTAACGTATACACTCAGTCATAATAATTAAAGACTCTTAATCAGCACGGGAGACAAAAGTGGCGTTCGGTAATTATCAGACGTTTAATTATCAGAACCCATGTATAAGGTACGTGCGGAGCATAATGCAACACATGATGCAAATATAACTCCCTGGCTGGTGGAAGTACAGGATTAATGAACACAATTCAGCAACTTAGAGGAAATGGTTAGATTTTTTATTTCCGTTGCTTGCCTTTTAGAAGGTATTTAAAATGTGCTTCCTCCACAAGACCCTGAAATGTGGAAAAAGTCAAGTGCTACGCACAGTTCAGCTTCCACAGATAACGTTGCGGCGAGAAAACGATTTGACAGGCGAATGGGGCACCCTGCGTGGGTTTTACTTTGCTTCTGCATACAGCGGTGAGCAAAGCAGACGTGAAGCCCATTAGAACTGATAAAACTGATAGAAGGCGACCGCATGGTAAGGGGGAAAGCAGCTGGTTACAGCTGCAATATTCACGACATCTACAAACGCATAAAATATGCGGTGGAGGAGAGAATTTTTCTAATAATTTTGGGATGGAGTAAAACGCTGGCCACACCTTTCCTATAGATCGACGGTTATTCTATGTGATGAAATTTTCTATACACGTAATTCATTATAATGAACTATATCAACGCACGCTGATCGGTACTACGGCATACTTGGCCGGATAAGCCATCGGCCATTTTATTATTATTGCAATCTTGAATGAAAGGATTTGTTGCCGAGCCCACGCTTGTCTCATCTTTTCTGTGCCCTTGTATGTACAGTATCTGATTACAGCCATACAGCTCCTCGGCGCTCTGGCAGACCTTCGTGACGCTTCAATCGTCGCTTCTGATTGGCCGAATGACCGTGACTCCGCCTGTGGGCCATCCAATGGGCTGCTGTTGTGAAAAGCGTGTGAAAACTGCTGAATGAAGGGCACGTTATTGTAACCAGTGAAATGGTGTGAATTGATTTATACCAGTATAACTCAAATTGAAAAAATGCTTTAGATCGGTACAGCTGCACGTCTGATGTTGCATACTTGGTTCATAGATGTTAGCTGCCTTCCAGATGTGTTGAACTGTTTTCACAGTTTTGGCTAATTATATCTTTCTTTATACAGTATGTAAATGTATCTAGAGTCACTGTGGCGCCTAAATGTTTAGGGATTCACATTTTGATCTACCTCTTTTTCCATTGCCTGACTAAGGGAGTTTAAATTCCATAGATAAAATGGCCCGTTTTTTCCTCATTAACTGGATTCCATATTTTGGTTTGGCTGCCTGTGTTTGTTTCGCGTTGGAAGAATCTGACTGTCATATAAATTTCTACAGTTTTGCGCAGTAGTCAGTGGGAAACTTATTTTTCTTTTCCTAGTAGATTACGTTTAAAAATATTTTTTTGGCAATTTTGGCTTTACAGTCTATCTAAATTTTTCATTCTAATTTTCTAAAAAGAAGATTTGATCTAGAATTTGCATTGGAATATAGCAGTCTTAAAAACAAAGACATTGACAGTGAAATCACCTAATTTTACCACGACACAATCAATTGTTCTCTTTTTGCGATGAATGACACCACGTGCTCCACCTTCTGTGTTTTTAAAATGCCTGTAAAATTATGTCCACAACTTCGGTCAGGATGATTGGAAGATGCATGGATGTAAATGACTGCAAATGCTGAGTGGAGGAAGAACAAGATATATGGAGAAACCTCAAGAGTTATTTCTTTTCCGCAGGTCAGATGAATAAGGAGATCATGTCACGAGTTGTGAAGAAGAGGCAGGCAGACCCCAAGGTGGTCCAGAACATATGGACGGCCATCGAAGTGATCCGAAACCAAAAACAGATCGCAAATATGGACCGCATTTCAAAGTGAGTGTTTATGGTCATTGAATAACAGCTGTGGCATGTGGTCATCCCTGGTCACAGCTGATTACATCAGCAACCCATGTTGAAACATAGAACAACCTTTTCAATCTTGCATACTGGGCTTTCGTAGTAGGCTGCCATGGGTCAAAGGTCAAATGGGGGAAGTGCCTGTTGTCTTAGGGATAACAAAGGGGCAAAACCGATCTGAGACATTACCCCACACTGTTTATTTTAGAAACTCTTTATCTTTTTTCTTGGGGATGCTAACTATGTGGCAGTTTCTGAGAAGTCTAGTTTCATGTTCCTCTGATTTTATCTGAAATGATTTTACAAGCACAAATGATACGCAGCTCATTGGCAAATGTGCAGACGGTTTCACTGAGTTGGCGGGGGGGGCATGTTGTTAATAAATAGGGCATAACTAAGTTAAGTTTTATACCAAGTATGGTGGATATCTTCTCAGAGCTCCATAGGGGGCTAGTGGGTTTGGCTCCAGATCAGCTCCTAAGGCGACGAGTCTTGACGGAGCTGTTTATACCGTACGACAGTTCAAAGCTTTTTAAACTAGTTGTGTTTTGTTGATGAATGACTGTGTTTATGTCATGCATAGTAGGGACAACAGGGCTTTAGGAGAACAAAATTTTAAAGGGCAAAAATCTGCTACAAAAGTTTGTGTGTTATTGGTACTACAAACAAATTTATAGTGGACCTATTGGACTTTTAAGTTATTTTAGGCTTCAGTTATTTTGTTACATACGCAGTCTGTGGAGAACCCCTGTGATACATCGTTACATACATAGCCTACTGAGAGCACTAACACACTGCTACATACAGTCTATAGAGAACCCTGTGACACATTGTTACATACACAGTCTATAGAGAACCCTGTGACACATTGTTACAGTCTATTAAGAGCAGTAACACACCGCTATATACACTGTCTATAGAGAACCCTATGACACATTGTTACATACACAGTCTATAGAGAACCCTATGACACATTGTTACATACACTGTCTATAGAGAACCCTGTGACACATTGTTACAGTCTATTAAGAGCAGTAACACACCGCTATATACACTGTCTATAGAGAACCCTATGACACATTGTTACATACACAGTCTATAGAGAACCCTATGACACATTGTT
>JAACJT020000064.1:8260526-8285656 GCA_009936485.2 Gymnarchus niloticus | reverse complement strand
AGGGGACTGTATTATATGTCATATAGGTTCCATTACAGTTTGGCATATACAGTATATTATATATATAATAAGGGGACCATTAGTGTGCTGGTATGTATTGCATACCATATAGTGACTATTAGCCTTTTAAGTTTAGTATACCCTCAATAGCCAAAAGTATGTGGACACCTGCATGTAGAACACCTCATTCCAAAGTCAAGGGTATTAAATAGGAAGTCGCTCCAGCCTTTCCTACTATAACAGTCTCTATTCTTCTGGGAGGACTTTTCATTACATGCTGGGATACTATTGCTGGGATTTGCTGCCATTTAGTCATATCAGCATTAGTGATGTTGGGTATTGACGTTAGGCAACCAGGTCCCTTTCTGTTCATGTGGCCTACCACTTCACAACCAAACTGCTTCTAGATGTTTTCACTCCACAATCACTACACTTGAAGGTGACCAGTCCATAAATTGGTCATGTTTGTTCCTGGAGATTGCGTGGCTGTGTGCTGTACACCTGTGTCAGCAGTGAGTGTGGCCTAATTTGACCCATTTCGTTCATTAATAGGGGTGTTTACATACTTTTGGCCATATAGTGTATAGTTACCTTTAGAATTTAGTGTATATATAAAATACAGTTTGTATATGTCAATATACAAAAACTGGGTGGGATGTTATGGTCTTGGTATTTATGTACATCCTCACATCTACGGCGTTTCTTGCTGATTGTCATCTCAGAGTTCATCTCGGTCCTCTGAGGGGCCCGTGACAGTTTATGTGAAGCAGGGCTCATACTGTCCTGTCAACGGGTTTTAGTTTTCCTGTTATGCACCAGTACTGGCATTAATTGCAGCTTGGAGTGCACTTGCAGCTGTACCAAATAAGGATGGCATTAATGGAGTAGGACTAAGTGTTACAACAGCCTCGTAAGACCTCCTCATGTCCCTTCCTCTCGTTTGCCCACACCTGGCTGTGATCAGGCAGCAGGAGGGTGTTTGACTCCTGTACCGATGCCCAGAAGGTTTTAGGCTTGGGTCCCAGACAAGACCCAGGTGGCACATGTGACACAGGTAATATCGTCATGATAAATAAATGAACAGCGATGGATTTCATTTTAACACAAAGTGGCAAGTCACGTGACTGAGAGTTTGGCAGTGTTATGCTGGTGGGGCTCAGACTCCACGGTTGTCCCCCTCATTTGGGATTGCTGCTCCTGACAGGCGCTTTAAGCCCCGCCTTCAAAGGCACATTTACACAGTGGCTTGAGCAGCGAAGCAGATTGACCCAGGGGAGGAGTGTCAATAGACCTATTGTTAGGATGAGCAAGGTACAGACAGTGAGTGTGGAGCAACACCTGTACACTCCCCAAAGAGGGCACTGTCCTTTGGTATCCAGGGTGACCTGCCATGCTGGTCTACGTTCTGTCCCAGATTCCTCCTCGTGGGCTTCTGGACTTTTTAAGGAACAACAGTAATAAAGTGTTGCTGCTGTTATGTGTGTTGATATCCTGGACTAGAGAGAGGTCTGTAAGTGGAAATGAATTATCCGTCCATCTATCTTAATTGCTTATCCAGTACAGGGTCATAGTAAGCCTGGAACCTATCACAGGACGCTCAGGGTACGAGCCAGGGGACACCATGGACAGGTGAAATAAATAGGTAATGAATATATGCTGTGGGATTGATTTTATGACCCTGCTCATGATGAGTGGTTAAAAGATAGATGGATGGATGGTTGGATGGATGGATAGAACTGACCTTGGCTCCATAGTACCTGCAGATGGTGAGTCACTGCTGTTGCCCCAGGCAAACAGGACTCCTTTGGGTCCCGGGTTTGACAGTGGTACTTTTCCTGAAGGTGGAACTTTCTGGCTCTGGCTTGGAGTTGCAAAAGCATACAGAACCTGCCTTAAGCACATGCTAACCTTGTACCATGGCCTTAGCCAGCGTGGCAGACCATGTGATCCACGGTCAGCGTGTCACCATGTCACATTCGGCACCGCCCACACTCCACGTTCATGGGCAGGTGCAGCGTAGCTGTAAAAAGAGCACCGCTTTACGCTTGGTGTGCGCCAAGAAGGTGTGGTGAGTAAGGGCCAGAGGGGGCGGGCTTTGTGCAGAGAGGCGGGCTTCAAGGCGCCAGTTACGCCGCGGCCTCTCTTTCAGGACTGGGAAACGGAGAGCCACGACTGGTACTGCTTCGAATGCCACCTGCCCGGCGACGTTCTGGAGTGCGAGGCTTGCTTCCGTGTGTTCCACCTACGCTGCCTGCCGGAGGAGAGTCGGCCCAGGGAGATGGGCACGCACTGGCAGTGCACCATCTGCAAGGTGTGTGCGTGAGTCTTTAATAAGGCGGCTGCTTCCATCTGAGTGTGTGTGTCTGTGCGTGTGCCTTTTTAACGGGAGGCCACTTCCTCTCTGTCTGTTTGTGTGGGTGGCTCCGCTTACAGTGGGCCTGCTTCCGACTTGCGTGTGTGTGTGCATATTTGAGGGCATGTGTGTTTGATGTGGTCTCACTTCCTGCCTTGCGTGCACGGGTCTGTCTTTTTAACCTCGGGCTGAGAATGTGTTTAACGTGGGCTAGCTTCTGGCCTCCGTGTGTGTGAAATTGGGCCCTGATATGACATTTGTGACATCTGATAAGCGCTTGACGAACCAGTGCTAAACTGTGTTGATCACACATAGCCTAATGTCTGTTCCCCTCATTTGTTCTTACAGGGCAGTAAAAAGAAGAACCTGAACAGGCAGGAAATGAGCAAATACCTGCGCTTTATCGTGCAGCGTATGAAGGAGAGGGTGAGTGTTCTGGAGTGGAGCGTGGGTTCCCCAGCAGACCACACTGCTTCCCTAACAGGGAACGCATTGTTCTGGGATGGTTCAAAATACTTCAGAGTTCCGCCAATGGCTCAGTGGAAGCTAGCTGGAAATAATGCTGTCTGCACCTGTTTTTGCAAGCAGATCGTGGACCTGAATAAGAAAGGCAAGGATACCAGGCATCCCATGTACAGAAGGCTGATCCACACAGCCTTGGATGTCTCCAACATACAAGAAGTGGGTGGAGCCCCTGTTTGGAGTGGGTCCAGGGAGGGGGTTGAGTGTTGTTATTGAGCAACATGCCGATTTGGAATGGGATCAGTCCCAATGACACCTAGTGAAGGGGGTGACTCAGGTGTTGCTGACATGACACCATCGCTCTCTGGTGGCCATGGGTGACACTGTGCCCCCCCCCCAAACCAGCAGACCAAGCTCAGCTGTGAATGGAGGTCTTTGTGTTCCTCTGCAGAACCTCACGGAGGGAAAGTACAAGAGTTTCGACGAGTTCAAGGCAGACGCTCAGCTGATCGTGCACAACACGGCCATTTTGTTTGGAGGTGGGTGAGCAGGGGGTCCAAGGGAAAAGCAATCCATGAAAGCAAAAAAATGGCATTTTATAATGAATTACAGTAGCTAAAAAAGTATTTGCGGTATTTATTTTTCAAAGTATACAACAACCCCAAGCAATACGAAAGCAGGACTGATGCTATACCGTCTTCACATTGCTTTGCAGTGCACAGTGACCAAGCAGAAATAGCTCGACTGTTGTACAGCGATACATGCCACGAGGTGAGCGCCCCATGGATGCGTGCCGTTTATCGCCCCACGTGCAAGTCAGGTGACATGGCGGCCAGGCATGTCTGACACTTGCCAGCATAATCATAGGCGATCTCTGGCTGTCAGCCTAGCCAGAGAGGCATTTGTTTTCAGTACAAACCTCCATCTGCTTATTTTAAACAGATTCCGGAGTGAGTTTTTAGCCTTGGACTAATGTCCTGCCATACTAGATGTGCTGAACAGCCCAATCCTCCTGAGCATGATAGCACATTTCTCCCATCTGTCTGGGTTCTAAAGGGTGCTTTGTGCTCGCTTCCACTCCTGTGTACTGTGGCTAATCTGACTGACCTCGGTCTCTTTTCCAGCTAAATGAGCTGCAGCTCTGTAAGAACTGCTTCTTCCTGTCCAATGCCCGGCCCGATAACTGGTTCTGCTACCCCTGTGTGAGTATGGTGCTGGGCTTCATGGGGAAGGAGGGTTGTCTGTCCATCATCAGTAAAGACTGCTTCCATGATAGAGATCTCAGCAGGTAGTGAGGTCATGTTTCTTTAAGAACATCTCCAGATTTCAGTGAGTACTGAGGGTGGGTTTCTGTAATAATGTCTCCAGATCTCAGCGAGTACTAAGTTCAGGTTTCTGTAGGAATGTTTCCAGATCTCATGAAGTACTGAGGGCAGGATTCTGTAGGAACGTCTCCAGATCTCACTGAGTACTGAGAGCAGATTTCTCAAATAACGTCTCCATATCTCAGTGAGTACTGAAGTCAGGTTTCTTTAGGAACATCTCCAGATCTCAGCAAGTACTGAATGCAGGTTTCTGTAAGAACGTAGCTAGATCTCAGTGAGTAGTGAATTTTTAGTTTCTCCACATGTCAGGAGGTAGTGAGGTCACATTTTGGTGACTCCGTTACTAGACATTGACAGATAGCAAGGTCACATTTTGGTGCATGCTGCCAGATGTTGACAGATAGTGAGGTCACATTTTGGTGCATGCTGCCAGATGTTGACAGATAGCGAGGTCACATTTTGGTGAGTTGCCAGATGTTGACAGATAGTGAGGTCACATTTTGGTGAGAATTGCCAGATGTTGACAGATAGCGAGGTCACATTTTGGTGAGTGTTGTCAAATGTTGGTAGGCAGTAAGGTCATATTTCAGTTAGACTGTCACAGCTGCTGGCTAGTAATAAGAGAAATGATTTGGAGAGAGCTGCCAAATGTCGGCAGGTAGTGAGGTCACCTTGTGGCAGACGTGTTACCACTGGTGTGTTTTGTTGATCCAGCTGCCCAACCATGAGGTGGTGTGGGCCAAGATGAAGGGCTTTGGTTACTGGCCTGCCAAGATCCTGCAGAGAGAAGACAACCAGGTGGATGTTCGCTTCTTTGGACACCAGCACCAAAGGTAAAATGGCAAAAGATTCACCTTATGTGACCCTCATTCTAATAAGAACACAACCCATTGGACAGAAATCAGAAAAAATTCTAATAAGCACAAATTCCATTGGCCAAATTCTCCTCACAGGGCCTGGATCCCCTCAGACAACATCCAGGAGATCACAGTGAGCGTGCAGCAGCTGCAGGTGAAGCGTAGCACTGGCTGGAAGAAGGCTTGTGAGGAGCTGGCGCTGTACCAGCGCTTTTTACGTGAAGGCCGCCTCTGGAGGGAGAGGGACCGGGACAGGGAGAAGGCCAGGGGAGAGGAGCGGCTAGACGAGGAACCGGAGTCCAGCATATCGTCCACTAGCAACGAGCAGGTTTGTCTCTCATATGCCCCTTTTCCACCGACATGCTGCCCGTTCTGTGCATCATCCAAAAAAGAACTGTTGCCTGTGCTGAAAAATAGGAGCCAGGAACCTGACGTAATTCCTCAGGGGTGGACGAACAGCACAGAGACATTCGTGGTTTTCTGTTAGCAAACCTTGCTAGCGTCGTGGTCTTTTAAATATTAAAGTTTGATCTGAATTCCTGACAATCTCTTTGAACTGGGGAAGGATGCTGAATGACTTGTCTTTGGATTAAGGATGGCTCGATACAACTTCATCTGATGTCGATAACTCAAACTTAAAAATCAGCCGATGCTGATCCAATAGGCTTATTGTTTCACTTAACTTTTAAGCCATTCATGTGCCATGTGTAATATAGCCGTCAGCTAAAAAAATGGTCAGAAACACACACGCTAATCCCCTCAAGGAATAATTATAACATGAAATGCCAGCTTGACAGCGTGAAGCGAAGCTTGTCTGTGTATCATATCGGATTTAAGTATATTTTTTCCAATGACCCACATAGTGTTTTTGGTCATTATAGGACCAATTCTGATTCTGGATATCAGATCAGCACATCCTTTCCTTTGGATGTGAAAATATACTGTCAAAGCTAGGAATAATGCTTGGAACCAGAGGATGGCGGTCTGCTGTTTTCTGTGTTGCCTCTGGAGCAGTTCAGTGACGTAGGTGCTGCGTTGTCATGCTGAATTTGGTGCTGATGGCAGTGGAAATGCAGGCTGGTTTGCACTAGGTTAGGCTCCTGCACCATGTTGGTATAAAAGGGGCAGCACTAATGCACACACACAGTTTGTATGGAGACTCAATTCAATGCAGATTCCTCAAGAAATGTTGTATTTCCCTCTTTATGGACCAAACAGAAATTATGAGTGCAAGACAGCAAGACTGTTTTTTGAAAATGCCTTTACCAGGTGTGTTTGACAGTTTTTAGCTTTTGGTCTTTTTGTGTCAAGGGCTGGCGCCACCTAGTGGCACAAAATAAGCTCTGTTACAGGATTGCTTTCGATATTGCATCTTGGTTTCTGTCGCTGTTATAATTTAGTTACCAAATACTGCAGAAGTAGCAATATTAAAAAAGCGCTCAACTGTGACAGTCTGCCTTTAGGGGGACATAAGAAAAATGTTTAAGAAAAAATTAACTGTGTCACCAACAAAGTGGCATCCATTTCTCATGTCTTCCTCGATCAATTAAATCTCAGAAAGTAATTATGCAGCGGAGCCTGGCTGGATAGTGTTACATCATGGGGCTCTGACTGTGCTGCTTGTGGTGCGATTGCAGCTGAAGCTGAACCAGGAACCCAAGGCCAAAAAGGCACGGCGGGGGCAGGCTGTGGAGCCCAAGGAGGAGGTGAGTGGGACAGCCCCCCGTGGGGTCCTCAGCTGGCCTTGGGGGGGGGTTGTTTCTGTTACATGTCCCTATGCATGTGTTTGTTGACAAAACATAATTATTTTAAAGCTTTACGGTTATTACCGACCTGACAGGAGCCAGAACCGGAGGTGGAGGCAGTCAGCTCCAGCCAGGAGATCCCCATCTCTCCACACCAGCCAGAGAAGTTCTCGGTGTCCACGCAAACGCGTAAGGCCAGTGCGGCGTCTCCCCGCACGCTGCACCGCGGCACCCAAACGTCTGCCGACGGTGGCTGCCACAACCGCTGCCACGAGAAGTACACCAAGATCTTCAATGACGTCAAGGAGGTGATGAAGGCTGAAAACAAGCGTGAGACCGAGAGGGTGGTGCGGGAGGCACTGGACAAGGTGAGTGAGCGTGGGACTGAGGGCTCGGGGTTCAGGGGTCACGCTGGTCAACGTGATTGGCCTGAATGCTGTCTTCCCTTTGGCATAGCTGAGAACCGAGCTGGAGGAGGAGAAGAGGCAGGCAGTGAGCAAGGCTGTGGGCAGCGTCCAGGCTGAGATGGAGCGCAAGTGCAAGCAGGTGAAAGAGCGCTGCAAGGAGGAGCTGGTGGAGGAGGTGAAGAAGATGGTGGCCCAGCACAAGACGATCATCTCCCAGACCAAGAAAAAGCAGTGGGTGAGTATCTGCTCCAGGCCATGCCCACATGGCAATGATGTCACAGGAGGTCAATGTCTAGGCTGTAAAAGCTGTAGGCTTTTCACAGGAGGCATTAGAAGAAAACATTTTTCAAACCTGTCAGATACACACGGTGGTGCTGTGTTAGTACTGTGTTGTACAGCCCATAACCTAGTGCTAAAGTTCGATATCATCTGCTCATAAAGCTTTGGATATGATCTTTTGGCAGTAAGTCTTTCATACTCGTCAGCCTACAACGGTACAGCAGCTTGCTTCACCATTGGCTGACAGAGTCAGGTGATTCATGGCACGTGTCAGTTGCCACGGTAACCATGCACCCTTGTGTCTGGCAGTGTTATAACTGCGAGGAGGAGGCTATGTACCACTGCTGCTGGAACACCTCCTACTGCTCCATCAAGTGCCAGCAGGAGCATTGGCATGCTGACCACAAGCGTACCTGCCGCAGGAAGAGGTGAAGGCCACACCTATGCTGACACCGCCAGCCAATCACTGTGTAGCAGAAGCCCTTTGACCTCCACGTCACTGGGTCCGTTTTCCACTTCTCCCACCTACCACTTCCCGTCTCCACCAGCCGTTTAACACTCTGTGGACTGGGAACTATGCACAGAGCTGGAAAATCTCTTCGTCTCCAACCGTCTGTGTTTATTTAATAAGCCCAAACTGTTTTTATTTTTTATTTCAAAAATCAGATCCGATCACGTGAGGGTAAAGACTCGGATGGTCATTTTTTTTAACTGAAGTGCTGATTCTACCTGTGTTGGAGAATGTGTTATTTAAGTGTTTAGCTAAGTTGAGCATTAAACTAAATACGTTTTATTACCTGAATTTTTTAAATCGCTTTTCTTACTGTAAATGGTAAACAACATCAAAAAAGAATCCTGGATGTTAAGCTGTAATAATCATGCTAAGGCAAATGGCTCTCATTTTCATAAAAAAATAAAATATATATAAAAATTATGTAAAATGCTGATTAAAAATCAAAATGCTCTCAAGACTAACGTAGGTGACTATACAAGTTTGTGTTTCAATGGGAAGCAGAGAGGGTTTGAGTCTCTCTGGACTAAGAGTCATTGTTGGGAACAGGGTTTAAAGTCCGACGCTGCGTCCGGCGGACAAAAAAAAAAAAAAAAAAAAAAAAAAAAAAAATCGAATCTTCCTTTTATGATTAATCATGTACTCTGTGTTGTCCTTTAAATACGCTGTAATTTTTACAAGACGATATTTGGTTTGCTCTTTTACCCTAAAAAATATTCTGGGGTATGCCTGGACCTTAAAGGTTTTAGAAGTTTGACGGTTTGCACACGTAATTTGTTGTCCTACATGAACGATTGTGTTTGAAAAGAAAAAGCCAAATTCTATGATGTTGTACCTGTTTTTACTAAACTGTAGGGATGTATATTTTTCCCAGTTTCCTTTTTTTTCTTCTAATTGGCATCAGTGGCATCGTTATTGTGACGTGTCAACCGTTAGTCTGGTACAAAATGAGACTAGTTAGATCTTCTGACTGCTTCTGCTGTACTTCGTGTTGAAAGGCTGTTTTAACCAGCGACGTCGTCATTACCCAGTACCAAGTGCATGTGGATTTCATGTTTCAAAATTCAATTACAGCGCAAAAAAAAGTCGCTTTCTAAATTTTTGGTTCAAGGAGTTGATTTGTACGGATGGACCAATATAAAATATATCTAAACTTTAGCAATTACATGCTGTTTTAGGGTGTTAACCGCACTTATTTTTTAACATTGTAATGTAAGGTTTTATTGCCACGGTTAATCTTTTTTACATATGTACGAGTATAATATTAAAGATGATTAAACCAGTTTTTTAAAAATGGAGAGGCAGTGGCAGTGTCAACATTGAACATTTTTTGTATTTTTTAGACGCACACAACTGAAGTGCAGCTGGATGGTTACGCATACATTTCATGTCCGATTCGACTTTCCGCAGTCCCGGAAAAATGTCATCGGTTAAGCGTGCCATCAATGATTTTTTTTTTTTTCCCCTTGCACATTAGCAAGAACTTGGCCTTGTTTTCATGCCATTGTTGCACTACATGTAAATATCATTTGCTCTTGTTTGACTGTATGGCATATTCTATATATATTTACCATTGCCTCTTAATTACACAGATATCAACAATGGGTCATCTTTTCTGAGTGGACTGCTAGCAGAAGGTTGTAAACCTCGTTTGCGAAGTGTTCCGAATGTCATACTAGCCAGCCAAGTTCCTCAACCAGCTCATTTTATATTTGTCCATCCTAATGAAAGGAATGTTTGTGGCATTTTTTGAAGTGGAAATATATGGTGTATCATTCCAGTTTGTAAAATATTTCTGGTATCTGCATGAAAGTAAGCTTTGTGTATTTTTAACATATTTTTTCCCAAGTCCAACGATATAGTTGCACTTACTGAAATGATGCAATATGATTTTTTTTTTAAGGGCGATAAAGTTATCGACTTCATGGTTTAATGGATGGAAGAACATGGGTCATTTCTAGAGTGAAAGTTGTGATTTATTCATGACTCAGCGAGAAGCTGTCTTCAGCCGGGAACACGTACAGTTCATTGTAAACATTGTGATTTCCATTTCCTATGCTTTCAGCAATTTTGTTAGATGCTTTAGCTGGCGACATAAGATTATTCTATGTGCTAACATGGAAAAAAATAAATGTATCTTCAACCAGTAGCCCTGTGTTCAAACGTACTTCCTTACATGTGCAGGATTGAATATGAACCAGAAAAACAACTTACAGTAAAATAAATTAATTTTTAAAATATGGGAAATTTTACGTTTGTTTTATGCCCATCTGTCATCAAAAGTATTCTCACTTCAACACAAATGCAAACGTGAAGGTGTTCACAGCAACAAAAATAAAAGCTTTTATTTTGTTCATTTGAATATAAAACAGGCATCATCACAGATGTACAAAGCATCCTGGCGGTGTTGATATAAAGTTTTCACGGAGATGGGGGTGTTATGATTACATTAAATGACCATGAACAAGTGGCCAGCTTGACTGACGTAATGCTGCACACATTCAGCTGGTTTGGGTTGTGTCAAGCAGGGTTCATTCCACATAATATGCACCACAAGGGGACTCGTTTTCATGTTCAGTTAGTGCATATAAATAGGATCATTTCTTTTTTGTTGTTACATTTACTTTAGTCTTGCATTGTCTTTACGTAATAATTCAATTTGCTGTATTTTATAAACTCCAAAAGGAGCACTAGGTCACAACACAATAAAGAATCTTTTATACATTTTTTAATCTACAGTACAGACCCTAATACAGGACAGTCCTTTATTGCTAAGCCCCTACGGACAAAACCATCCTTCCACTTTTTTTTATGATATAAAAAATGGGGGGGGGGGGGACCACAGTTGACAATGGGACAGAAATGCAATATCACCAATGACGACATGTCAATGTGATACTTCAGCAGTCAGTGCCAGTACTGTCTGGTAGGGTCACGTTAGACTAAATGCTGAGAGTCACACTGAAACATAGTACCAAATATTAGAAATAGCCAGCACTGATTGCTAGTTTAGGATAATCCCACTCATCATGGGTTTTGAAGCCTATTAGTCCCATCACTATTGAATATGAAATGATCAGCTAGAGGCTTACGCCCGCAGCACTCAAACATTAGAACATTTACATATTTAGACAACATTTATGACTAGTGACGATGCAATAAATTTGCAGCACAGTGTAAGAGTGGCGCCCCCTTATGCCTGGATGTGGAAAAGTCTGAGGAATTGTGATATGAGGACATTAGGTGATGCTGATGTGAGACTGTCTGTTGCCGGGGGCACCCGATGAACACGCCTTATTGCATCCGAATGTGAGAAAGCAGGCAGCACCTGTCAGCTAAATGGTTGTCTTTTTTTCTCAAAAATGTCTTAATACTTAATACACAAATCAGAAGTTCAAACATACCTGAACCATATAAAATAAAACTTTTTCTGTCACCGACAATATTTACATGCAGACCAGCTCACAAATGAGGTTGAAACTTCCAGGAAAATATGCTGAAAAATTGTGAAATTTCTCTTCAATACGAAAACATTTATTATTTTTTTGGAAATGATATGCACTTGGAAAAAGAGCCTAAGACAAAAAAAAAAAAAAAAAAAAAAAAAAAATGACGATATAGTTGTGAATTCTGTAAGGTAACTCCCAGCCTACGAAAGCAAAAAATGTAATTCTTACTGTTCTGACCGCGGTCAACACTACAAAGTCCTTAAAAGTGCCACTTGCTGATGTGGACAGCAGAATGTTACCCACAGTAGCTGCAACGCAGGAATTGTCTCCTGCTTTCCCTTAACAATACAATTATCATTCCAAAAACAAACTCAACCAGAACTCCATGCATCGCTAACCAGCAATCATGTTACCAAGATTTCTGCAAAGACGAGTTCAAACCCACAGCTGTTTTTACTGCCATCTCCGTGTCTTTGCTCTGGTTCATGTAATACCTTTATTACCAACTCATGCAGTCATGCATATCTCAGAAATTTAAGGACTGTACTTATCTCCAACATTTAATGTCACATCTGTGGTACTTTTGTAAACCAATTTAATAAACAGGTGTGGAAAAAGAATGATTCAAGCTTTTTACAGATGCATCACTATGTTTCTGTTACACCCCCCAAAAGTAGTCTGCTTTTCTACTAAGGGAGACAAATACTCATTTAAACAAAAGGACCATGTGACATTGTTAGCTTTAAGGTCACAATTTCAGGAGCACTTCACTCACTTTGAAAAGCTTGTAATCAGCAAATGTTTCCAAGAGGCTCCTGGATATTCTAAGAACCGCAAACTAGGCTTCTCTGCAGGTGACAGGAAGATATAACACACTGAACTCCAATATTTACACTCAAAATTGTTCAAGCTTGCTGTAAAAACCCTAACACACGAAAAACTTAGTGTCACTGCTAAAGGAAAGATGCCACTTATGTCAAAATGGATTTGGGCTTAAAGTGTCTTCCAGATTTTCCTTTTGGTGTCTGTCCGGTCCCCCTTAACTGGGTCCTCTAAGGACATCTTGCATGTTCTCAAACTCACATGTCACTCGAACAACGAAACAACTAAATTTATCTACAACAGACACCATGCAAGTGAAAAGTACTGCACTTCAGGCGTTTTCATTTGTCAGACTTAGGTGATTTTATATTTTTAAATATATATTTTATATACTTGATGTGATACTATTCACTCAAGATACAAGGCTTTGCTTTATATTATCAAATATTTGAGAGACATTCTTAAACGTCCTCCCTTATATACTTCTAAAAAACAAAATAAATTAAAAGTTTTGTACATAATTACATGATACGATGTCATGTCCTCCTTTCAGCACGATGACACCAATGCTTGTCCACCGTCACTGCGGAAACAGAACAGCAAACACGCTCGGGATCCCTGTGAAGTGGTTATGCCACTACGAAATAAACCTAGACAGCAGAATTGTAAGCGCGTGGTTGAAAACAAAACATAAAAAAAGTACCTCTTTGTAGTTTAGTCAAGTTCTATGGACTAAACAGATGTCCTGTATCGAAACATGTCTATATCTGTAATGCTTTTATATTTAAAAACAGTTGACAACTCAAAATACAATTTGCCACAGTATGTAAATATCTTAAAAAATACCCTTACCTCTTAGAGGGCATATTAAAAATGAGCAACTTCAGCATACATAATGTGAAAATATAGAGCCACACCTACTTCAAAAGCACTATCCAAGTAAGCAAGATGTGTGGAGCGCCCCTCTTTCTACTCAGCCAATCGGGTGATGTTTCCTGCATCTTTGCGTCCTGTGTCCACTGAGCTTGCCACCCCCCCCCAACACTCTTGCTCATCGGGAGTACATACGGAATCCTCGAGACATCTTGGACCCATTGCCTTTCTCGGATAATGGGCTCTCGCCCCATGGTTTCCACGGTCCACAGCATTCACGAGGGTTTCATCAGTGGTGCGGTTGATGCGACATGTGGAACTCTGCCACCATGAGGTGGGAGTGCCGGGTGCAAGTGATAAGGGGGGGCCTACATGTTGTAGGCCACGTAGATGGGGTCCAGCTGGTCGGCAAGGAAGCCGTCTCGCAGGTGCATGCGCTGCTTCTCGCCGCGCGAGTTGATGGGGATGACGCCCACGTCCACCACCACCACCACGCCCACGATCAGGTAGTGCTCCTCCAGCACCGAGTTGGTCACCAGAGGCACCAGATCCAGCGCCTCCTGCTCTGAGCCGTCCAGCTCTACCACAACCACCAGGAGGTTGGTCCAGGTGAACACCGCGCTTGCGAGAGAGAAAGGGTGGATAACGACGGCTCTTCACTCAAAGCCAAGTTCCAACATGTCAAATGATTTTGCTCATCAGGGAAGGTAATCTCTATTGAGCAAACTCAGCAATTCAGAGACCTGGTCTTAAGTAAAGGTAGGGATTAAATACATGAATTGAAGAACTGCTAGTTAAGTATCAACACTTACACAAATCACTGTGTTACTCCTATTCACTTTTAGTGAATAAGATGGTTTGTCAGTCCTGTCATGCCCAAAGGTCAGAGCAAAGTGACAGAAGCTCAGTATGTAGCTTCCACATGTCTGCCAACCACCACAATCCACTCACCATTCCATGATGCTCTTGTGGGTCCTGATGACTGAAGTCTCAATGTCAATGGGGTGGTACCTCATCCCTCGGAGTTCCATAGCCTCATCCAAGGCACCCACCACATAAAGGGCATCATGCCTCTCTGTGGGACAAGTAGTAGTGCTGTCTGACAGGTCTACCGGCATTCCTCATTATGGGATGAGTAGTGGTGCTGTCTGACAGGCCTACCGGCATTCCTCATTATGGGACGAGTAGTGGTGCTGTCTGACAGGCCTACCGGCATTCCTCATTATGGGACGAGTAGTAGTGCTGTCTGACAGGCCTACCGGCATTCCTCATTATGGGACGAGTAGTAGTGTCTAAAATGTCTAGTCCTGATCCTCATTAGGCACTCATGAAGTGCTCCTCTTCAGGAAGAGGTAATAATAACACATTTTCACACTGTAATTCCAGTGTAAGCACCATACATATTAATCAGGTAGAACATCATACTGAATTCCACATTTCCTCACCACCACTGGCGTCCGTCAGCTCAGTCCTCCTCAGGAAGCCCAGGTAACCAGTGCGTGCCCACACTGTCTGTGTGTCGCCAAAGCTGAGCCGTGAGCTGAAGTGGTCCGACTGCAGAGACTCATCACCGTACACAGTGAAGTAGCCGCTGGCATTGTGGCTGCTGTGAACCCAGATCTACCGAGGACAGACGTTACTCAACACTGTTTCACTGCGTTGGGACCTTGTACTTCACACTTAGGATATCACGCGTATGTGGGGCATGGTGATTTAATTCTCACCTCCCCAAGGTGAGAGTCCCCCAGCGGGCCCTTGGTCTCCGGGTTGGCAATGATGATCCGAACTCCAGGCAAAATCTGGAAGGTTCCCAAACATGATCATTCTACCCCCAGATAGAACCAAATGTGACCAAGCCATCAATCAGTCACCTGGTTTCTGTAGTCCAGAATATTCAACATATTGAAACAGCAATGTGACTTGCCTTTCCAGACTCCATGAGGGGCAAACTGTGCGGTGAACCCCTCTCTACGAGACGGACCCTGAAGGAAAAGGGCACAAAAGATTTAGATGACGACGTTGGGTAAGCACTGTTCCTCATAGCTCTGGCCAAGAATCATGACCAAGTTATCATGAAAGTAAGGACTTTAATCATGAGTACCTGTCAAATTTAGTTTGGCAGGACTGTTCTAAGAAACCCATGTATGAATTTGCAAAAAAAAAAAATAATCTAAAGAAATGCTACTGCTCATACTGAAGCTTTCTGCCATTAACAGTCAGTGCCAAACATGGTGGATCTGAGTAAATGATTAGTACGGCGAGAAGCGATGAGAGATAAGTGGTATTGATAGTGACAATAGATTTCAAAGCTGTGGCACTGATCAGCTTAATGGGACTGAACATGGTTGCAGAGTCGGATGTCTGAGAACAAATTCTGCTTTTGATCCTACTGAATGCAAGATATTTTAGGCACAATGGATACTGCCAGCCATTCTTCCCAAGTACATCAGCTAAATATGTCATACAACAGTAAAAATGACCATTTACAACATACTAGGGTACAACCCACATGTTAAAACAGAGCTTTTCCATGTAGTCACACCTGGTACACTTCACTACTGAATAAAGCGATACCATATATGTCACAGATCCCAGAGACATTGCTGAATTTACAGTTATCTGAACAGAAACATCAGCAGATCAATGCTCAGTGAGAGAAATTACTCTGCTTGTGTCTTAAGCTGCTCATCGACCCACCCGATGTTCAACGCATGCTATACCTGTACGACAATGCTGATGTCTATAAGAGAACCGCTTTCGGGCCACTCATGCGATTCCTCGTGTATTATGGTGTGTAATTTGTAGGTTAAACATTTAAGCTCCAAATTTGTGTCTGTTCTGAGTTAATCCTCCACCGTCTTATTTTCATGACCACTTGCCCATAGTCATTCATATTGTGACTTCCCAATCAAGACATTAACCATAAAGCACATATCGTGTGACTGACCGTAGAAAAATCAGACAGGAAATCCACTGACAAAACACTTTTCACCTTAAATCTGGAAACACAAATATTGGATTTATGGCTGTGTGGGGCCTGGTCCAAGATTGGAGGTTTATTAAAACCGAACAGTGACCATGAAGGCGAGAGGTGTGTCTAAGGAAAGGAGTTTTAGTAAAAAAACCAAATAGTGAACTTGGATGGTAAGGTCATTCTTAAACTCAAACCGGATATGGTGGAGAGAATCGGGACCAAACTAGACACTCACCGGTCATGTCGCAAGGCTCTCATGTCCACAAACACAGTGGTAGGGTCGGGTCCTGAGGTACCCTGCAAAAAAGGAGGAGCCTGGAGTCAACACAGCACAGCCATCTCCTGTATGTGCATCAGCATCATTAGTGTTCAGGGAAAGCTTGGGTTGGCACGCGCAAACCCCACACGCAAAATGAAGACCTAGGTGACCACAGCACTGCACAGTCAAGGAGAGATGAGAGGAATGCAAATGGGAACCTGTGAGCATAGTGACTGGCAGCCGATGGATGGGCATAAGGGGGAAGGGAGAGGGGGGTGGGCTACTGCACAGGTCACACAGCAGAAAAACAAACGAGGAGCTGAGGAAGGGTACAACGGACTGGAAGGACGGCAATGAAAGCGACAATGGTTCACCTCGGGGCAAAGAGTCCCAGAGTGACACATGACAGCTAGTGGCACCAAGAGGAGAAGGTAACCCCCCCCCCCCCCCAAAAAAAAACCCTCTCCATACAGCTGGTAGACCCCCCTGTGCCAAATTCAATGCCAGGGACAGGACAAACCAAATAACACGGTGCAAACATTGCTGTCATGGTTAATAAAAAGAACCATAAAAATCAGCCAAAACGGACACACACAAAGAAGGTTATGTAAGAGGATTAAAAAAAACAAACAAACCGAGCCAGCACATCTGGCATGAGTGTCGTATTAAAGGGCTCAGTAGCCTAAGATTAGCACGCCGCCCCGGTTCCCCTGGAAAAAGGGACTCAAGAGCAAAGACATGCAGTGGAAAGACTGGCTTAGAGCACTGCTGTGTTAGTGGGCCTGTTGCTGGAAGTGGGGTTCATCTACAGTCCAAAAAACCAACGACCAATGTACAATCATGGTTGGTATACAGACACCACACTGCCCAACACCAAAAGGCACCGAGGACAGGTGTCAGGGGATCTCTTCATAACTTTTGGATCATTTAATGCCTCTAAAGCACTCAGGATAAACATATCTGGAAAAAAAACCACACATAACTGGAACGACCTTGGCTTTCAAAGAAACTGACAGCAATCAGTTACCACCTTAATGCTTCACTGGTCACCCTGTTACTGGTTACCCCCTTGAATCTCAGTACTACCATAAACCAGCTCTGCTTTCCGATAGTCAGATGCTTTCCAATCAAGATTTTAAGCTTCTGTGAGCTTGTCATCTAACAATAACCTCTGGAGAGAGCAGAGTCATTAAAGTCTGCCAGGTCTGTTCACCACAGCAAAGGCTGTCTTTCAGCAGGGCAAGGATTCCATTACCGTCAGCATACACAAATCCTATTCACAAGGAGAAATGCTGTACCAAAAAACTCCAACCACAAACTACATATAAAAGAAATGAATATAGACACCCATGTTCTTATAAAAGAATCTTCTTCTGTGTAGGGTGGGCATCAGGCCTTTGTGAAGACTCAAATAACAAAAAGACTAAGTGTCACCTCTCTGCTTTTGCGAGAATATTGCAGGCATAGCATGCAATTTTACACTTTCACCAGTTAGATAAGTGCAGATATTTTCACCGAATTATCTCGCTCAAGGGTACAATGGCAGTGTCCCTGTTGTGAGCAGAGCCTTAATCCCTTCGATCACATGCGCAGTTCTGTCTGCCATCCAGCATCGGGAGTGAGGTCTGCCTTCTTAGACCCTCCAGAGCCCCCCAGCTCTCTACAGCCAATCCCATCCTGCGCCAGCCGTTGGACCGACACGCTTGCATAAAAATGGAAGGTGAAAATCCCTACCTGCTCGGCAAGCGTCCCCAGCCTGTGAGGCTAAAGCAGCAGGGGAAGGATGTTGAGGAGGAGGGAGAAGAGGAAGGGAAGGAAGAAGGGGGGGGATGAAGACAAAACCAAATATGAGAGGTGAGGGTTGGGATTATGCAAAGAAGCCAGGGGAAAAACAGAAATAAAAGAAAAACGAAAAATGTCAAATAAGAAATGTAAAACAAAAAGAGGTCACCCGAACTGCCCCAAAGGCACAGTGCTAACAAACAACTCTGCTGAATGGCTCCCAGTATAACGCTTTCTCTGGGGGAACAGGTGGTTACTATGGAAAATTAATGAAATTACATTTACATCATTTTGCAGCTGGCAGCCATATTAAATTATATGCTTTTAAGCTGCATTCTGTTATAAAATTAATACCATAAACTATAGGACCATTTTTAATATTCATCTAGCGATTAGACTTTTACGGACAACTAAATATCCGATTCATAAAGTGCATTTCTAAACGGACCACAGAGCTTTAACAAGCACTCAGATTTAAAAAAAATGCACTACTAATTTGTGTGTTGTCATTCATCAGTGTGCTCTGCATATATATAATAGCTGGACGAGATAGAAAAGGGAGGGACCATTAAGGTGACACGACTCCAAGTCATTCTGCTGACCTCTTGAGATTCCCTCAGTCTAGACTCTAGACTAGATTCCTGCCATGGTTTTCTAATGGTCATTAGGGTACCAAGAGCCCCCACTGGCTGGGTATTATCCAAACATCAGAAAGTCTCAGATGGCAGTTCCTGGATGCTCATCCTTAGCAACATCAATGAGTAACTTTTTTCAGGCCATTATTTGGCATCTTACATATCGAGACCATTATAGGATGCAACAAGTTATTACTACCAGTATAACGGTAATAAGGTAGACTTCAATTAAAACAATTTTGTATTAATCAAATAATGTGAGAACAGTGAAGAAAAGGCTGATGCTAAAAACATGAGAAACTATCGGCGAGGGTAATGAAGAAAATAAACTTTTATTTTCATCATTTCTAATACCATGGTACTGATGCATGAATAAATGAATAATTCACCAAGATGAAGAAAACACAAAAATAAAGAAAAGCATGACAATGACATTTTTCCACCTGAAGAGGGCAGTGCTGGCACCTATTTGCTGCAACTAGGCAGAATGCCAGTTTATCCCCATGGGGTCTGTCTTATTCACAATGTACACAGAACATTCCAACAGACAGACAGATGAAGAGACAGTGGGTGGGGAGGGGCTTGTATGCGCTGGGAGGAGCTTGTCTATGGCGGGTGGGGCTTGGGACCCACCTGCAGACAAATGGCCAGGTTGACCCTACAGCCAAAGGAGGTGCTGACAGCCCGTGGGTGGAGGCCGAGGTCCTTGAAGAGCTTGGAGAAGGACTGGGTCAGAGCTATCCTGGGCCTTTCCTCAGCCACCACCACACATGTCCGCACACGGGAAAGATCCAACCCACGAGTCTGCGGGGGGTGCGGTTTAAATGGTACGATCAGCAGTCACATGCATTTTCCAGTAGGTATCATGAACTTTACGAGCGTCAGAGATTTTTGTCTCATTGTTCTCATATAGTTCATAAAACCATATGAAAAAATTGGCATTTAATATTTTTATAATGCCTATCTGAATACTCCAGTGGTGTTTCAGGTTCATCAACGGAGCAGACAATGTTAAACCTCTGCTCTCAGTCTGCTGGTGGAGATTTAAGCGGCCTGACTTAATCCAGCTTAATAAAGGCCTTTGGAAGGGCTGATACCCAACAGACACACAGCCTCCATAATACTGGCCACTCAGCTGGATGGTCACTGGGTCACTGGGACGTGAGAAAGAGTGACTCAAATGGAGCTTCCTGTGTTTTCCAGGAAATGCTCTGGATCCCATGGTTTTTGGCACAAACCATGAGGAGGATCTAAAGGGGTGTAAACTCAGTCCTGCAGGGTTAACGGTGTGCAGGCTTCTGTTCTGACCTCAGAAGACACTTGTCAGAACAGCGGCAAATGTAAGCAACCCCTAAACAGGCATGGATTTTCCCGGCCCAACCCGACCCAAGGGAAACCCAGCCAGCATACCTTGAGTGACTCGGTCTGCAGCCCTAGGCCCTTGGTGCACAGCTCCATGACGGAGTAGGAGCAGAAGGTGTCCCGCACCCGGTACTGGCTCACCGCCATCAGCCAGAGTGCCGGGTTCACCTCCAGTTCAGAAGGCGGGATCAGGAGCGACTGGTGGCCTGAGTAGACACTGCACAGCAGAAGGGACAGGGTGTCACACACATGGCTGCCCAAGCACCCAGCACCAGAACTTCAGACATCCTACCAGCACCTCCTGAGATGTTTCCATATTAAACCTTTGGTGAGTTTTTTCTAATAACATCTGCAGACCCCAGGTGAAGAGACAGCCAATCACAGCCAGAAACCACAAAGGCTTTAAAGCAGCTGGACTGTTTTTACAGACCCACACCTCCGTTGGCACAGATGTTAGGAAATAAACTTTTGGTGTAGGCTGGGTCCCAGTGGGACCCTCAGCTGTGCAGCCCATGTTGAGATGTTCTCCCAGTTTTATAGTCCATCATCAGTGAGCAAAGAAATTTACCACCAGAAAATCTGTTTCAGCCCTATACTGGAGATGTGGAGGCCTACTGGAGAAAGAGCTGGTCTGTGAGGGGCTTCTGCAGGTCTTGGTCTGTCTCGGGTACCCATAAGAGCAGCCAGAAACCATTTTTAAGACCCACGACTGTTCTCTCTATGTCGTCATGGGGTTGCTTGTGTCACCGATACGATCAGCACTAGCATTCCTGTGCAACCTTAGATTAATGAAATAAAAATGCATCTGGTGAGCTGGTGTTTGACTCAGAGACGGGATGTCCAATGCACTGTTCTTCATCCAATGAAACAAAGGTGGACAGGTTTAAAATTGGAGATTCTTACCTGCACAGGCACCAGAGGACAAAGCCAAGGCCGCAGTAGGGGTCCAGGCAGATGGCCACCTCCCGGGAGGGATAAAGCTCACACTGTAGCTTGATTGAACGGCAGAAGGCACTGGTGGCAGTGTGAGACATCTGGGGGTGGAGAGACCAACAGAATGCTTTAACACACAACAGTATCTAGGCGGAGGAGAGAGACCGACAGGACGCTTTTATACACAACAGCATCCAGGCGGAGGAGAGAGACCGACAGAACGCTTCATTATTACGGGAAGCAGTTTAATCTACTTCTGATAAGCCCTTAGCAACCAGAACTGGGGGACACAATTATCCAAAAGTAAAAATGATCAATATCAGTCAACAGTAACAGATAAATGTACAAGACAGCCAGGCCTAAGCAAATGGTAACGTAAAATCCCAAATTTTACCAATGCAAAAGAGTGAAATCTTCTGGTAAAAAATCCAGATCTGTAAACCATGGACTGCACCTGTCTGCAAGTGTACAAACACTGTGAGAATACTACTATGTATGATTACATACCAATATCTGTCTGCACTGTCAGCACCAGCCCCTGAAAGTAGCCAAAAGTGCAAACCATTGTCTGAGAGGCAAAAGCATGCCAACAAGATTTACAGCGGTGTGGTGTCACGTTCTGCTTTCAAGCCAATGTCTCTGGGGCAAAACAGCACACAAATTACGTTCATGGCATGGAAACGCATCCTGGCGACGTGGTGGCAGGAAGAAGACCCCAGCGCATTCAGTCCATGATCCTCCTTAGAAAACGCCATAGAACCACCTTTGAAAGGGAGTGTATGATTTTTTTCGTCAGGAGGGCGGGACTAACAACACTAGCATCAAAGGCTAAAGAGAGCAAGGCATAGCTAACCCCTAATCAGAAGGAACACAGTCACTGACTCATGATGGCCCCCACACTAAACATGCATATTGGTAACCATGCCCAAGGCTCTGGGTGCAAATCTGTCGACCTTGTTGTTGACGTGAGGAGGGTGTGGATGTTTTTAGGGAGGGCTGAAGTCGGAAGACTAGCCCTCACCTGTAAATCGGGTGGTCTCGCTTTGTGAGGGGGAGACACACTGGATCAATGATTCAGCGCACGATGCTTTACAGTTTGTTAGACAGCAGAACAGCAAACATCTGTATGTCTGCTTGGCCAACCAGCCCAGTTTACTGAGGAGGCCAATAAAATCTTCACCTCCTTCCTCCAGTCTGCATGAATCTGTTTGACGTCCCCAACAACAAGATTTTTATAATGTTTAAAGCTCTTTTGTTAAAGCTGAGAAAACTGCTAAACTTTAGGCGCCTTTAGAGATCATCCTACTGATTCATTATCTGAGCCAGCACCCATTTAAAGGAACCCTGCAATGTGTTATCTGATGAGAATTGCAGCAGAAGGTGCTATGTTTCCATACAAGAACATAATGTCCAACAGAGACCGGCCCAGGATGGAAGGCACCTGTTCACAGCAGAGAGGGTGTTCATTGCAGACCAGTCCTCCTCACTGCCCCCTACTAGTGAGACACACATTAACATGCTTGGGCGACATGGAAGCCATGTTAGCGGGGCTACCTTCACTCCCGCGAGCATGCCGGTGGTGGACACGCTGAAGTCCAGGTAGGCCAGCGTGTCCGGGTTCGACGGCTTGTACAGATGTGGAGGCTTCTTCTTTGGCAAATCATCTGTGGATGAACACAAAAAACATCTGAGGTTAAACGCCAAGATAGAACATGCACCCATGTGAGTGAGAAAGGTTTAGACATGAGGCCCCCAGAAGTGATGTAATGATGCGGCGGTTCAAGAAGAACAGTGTGAGCCTGAGAGTCCTAGGAAGGTCACTACTGTTATATCATTAATGTGTATCTTCAATCAAAACTGTTAGTGACATCCATGCATGAATGGATGAAAGTGAAATTATGCATGAACATCGAATCTTTGGATGCGTCAGTTTGTTTGTTCAAACCTACTGAAGGACGCTAAGGTAGTTCCTAGACTGCGGCCTCACCCGTGTCCAAGACGAGTGGCCACGTCCTCACGTCCACGGCCGCCGATGCCTCCTTGGACTTCAGAAGTTTGCAGATGGCTTGTGATGTCATGACGCAAGCCGAACGGCTCACCTACACACGCACACATACCAACATATGTGGGTATGTGACTATTACAGCTTAACTCTTGTTGGCTGTATCACTCCACCCCCTTGCATCGGCCTACCTCCACGATCATCTTGACAGTGGGCAGGGTGGTGGCGATGTTCTGTGGGTGGGGCGGACGGACTGTGATGGGCACACAGCCACCGTACAAGCAGCCGTAGAAGGCAGCAATCAAGTCGATTCCTGCAAGAGAGGGGAATGTAGACAGAAATTTGGAGAGAATCTTGCCGGGATCTCAAGGGCTGACAGGCCGTGGATGAGAAGCCAGGGCATCTCAGATAAGCTGCCAGTGCTCCTCATTCTCCATGACCACCTTCACACAATGCTTCCTTAGCAGGAGGCTAACTGGGAACCTCAACCAGAGAACTGACCTGTAAGTCAATGACATCCAAACCTACAGGAACACAACACAGCCGGCTCGAGAAAAATCAACCCCCTTTAAGGGCCACAGAAGACAACAGTGATGGAGAAGCTGCTGAACTGTATGGTTATTTACAACCTCAAATCAGAAAAAGTTGACGGTATGGAAAATGTAAAAAACTGATTGTTAAATTGACTTTATTCCATTGCAGACAGTATGAACCCAAGATATTTCATGTTTTGTCTGGTCAGCTTAATTTCATTTGTTAATATACAGCCATTCTTGCATTTCAGACCTGCAACACATTCCAAAAAAAGTTGGGACAGGAGCAATTTAAGGCAAGCAGAGGTAAAAAAAAAAAAAAAAAAAAAAATTAATGACGTGATTTCAAACGGGTGATGTCAACAGGTGATTGTAATCATGATTTGGTACAAAAGCAGTATCCACAAAAGGCTGAGTCTTTGAGAAGCAAAGATGGGCAGAGGATCTCCAGTTTGTCAACAAATGTGTGAGAAAATTATTGAAATGTTTTAAAACAATGTTGCTCAAAGAAAGATTGGAAGGGATTTGCATATTTCTCCCTCTACAGTACATAACATCATTTAACAATTCAAGGATTCTGGAGGAATTTCAGTGCATAAAGGGCAAGGGCACAAGTCTAAGCTGAACACCCGTGATTTCCGATCCCTCAGACGGCAATGCATCAAGAATAGGGGTGTAATGGTACACAGAAAAATCACGGCTCAGTACATACCTTGGTTTTGAAGTCACGGTTCGGTATGTTTTTGGTACAGCGAGGGTAAAAGAAAAAAAAGCTTTTTTTTTCCCTTTATTAAACAGTGGCTTACTGAAGTAAGTATAACTGTCTTTGACAGAGACGACTTTCACAATACTGCTGCAACCTACTTAAGTAAATCAAATATTCTCTCAAGTAAATAAAAATAAATATCCATTAAGGTGCACATTTAGAAAATTAACTGTACCTGACCAGTATTGTATTCACAATAGCAGCTTACAGCTTCATATTAGAACTGTGCAACACAGATATTCTGAATGTTGCTTGGGGGAAACACACAAAGGTTCTGCGGTTGCTGTATTGGTTCAGTACATATGCGTACGAATACTTGGACCGTTACAATCCTAATCAAGAAGCGTCATTCATCAATAGCTGATATAACCATGTGGGCAAGGGATTACTTTGACAAACCTTTGTCAAGCACTACAACACTGAATTACATTCACAAATGTCACTTAAAACTTTACTGTGCAAAAACAAAGCCTTACATTAACCATGTCCAGAAGCAGCATTGACTTCTCTGGGCTCAGAGGCATCTGGGTTGGACCACCACACAGTGGAAACATGTATTGTGGTCAGACAAAATCAGTATTCCAGATCTTTTTTGGAAGAAATGGACACTGTGTGCTCTGGACCAAAGGCGAAAAGGACCATCCAGACTGTTATCGGCAACAAGTCGAAATGCCAGGGTCTGTCATGGTATGGGGTTGTGTCAGTGCCCTTGGCAAAGGTAACGTATACTTCTGTGATGGCAGCATTAATGCAGAAACGTATATTGAGATTTTAGAGCAACACATGCTGCCTTCAAGACGA